>WBMV01000769.1:177901-205942 GCA_013396655.1 Campylorhamphus procurvoides | reverse complement strand
CCATCACACACACACACACACACACACACACACACACGCGAAACTCAGCCGGAGGAGCCGCCAAAGTACTTTGTGGGAGTGCTCGCCATTGCGGCGGGGGGCCGGGGGTCCCACTGCCCCCCCTCCCGCTGCGGCACGGCGGGGAGGCACGGGGGACAGCGGGGACAGCGGGGCACAGAGGGGATGGAGGGGACAGCGGGGACGGAGGGGATAGAGGGGACAGGGGGGGATAGATGGGGGACAGCGGGGACAGCGCCGTCCTTTACCTGCTGGCACGGGATTTCCACTTTTACCGCCTCCTGCAAGCCGTGCAGCTCCATCCCCGCAACTTGCCAGGCACTTTCCTGCCACTTTCAGATCCGAGGGAAGTTTTTTTTTTGTTTGGTTTTGTTGTTGTTGGTTGTTGGTTGGTTGGTTGGTTGGTTTGCTTTTTGGTTTGGTTTTGTTTGGCTTTTTTTTTTTTAAATTAAGAATAGAAACAAGATNCTTTTTTTTTTTTTGGCCTTTTTTTTTTGTTGTGGTTTTTTTTTGTTGTTGATGATGATTTTTTTGTTTTGTTTTGTTATGCTTTTTGTTTGTTTTTTTTTCTTTTCCTCACCGACCCGCCAGCCAGCCAAGGCAGCCGCGGCCACCCCTCCCTCCGCGGGGGAGGGGATAAAAAAAATTNGGAATATGGCGATATATAGGGATATATAGGGGGATGGGGATATATATGGGGGTATATAGGGGGGATATATATGGGAATATATAGGGATATATAGGGGGATATATAGGGACATACAGGGTTATGGGGATATATAGGGGCATATATAGGGATATACAGGGTTATGGGGATATGGGGATATATGCAGGGATATACAGAGATATACAGAGATGTATAGGGATATATAGGGACATACAGGGTTATGGGGATGGGGATATGGGGATATATAGAGGCATATATGGGGATATACAGGGTTATGGGGATGGGGATATGGGGATATATAGGGATATACAGAGATATATAGGGATGGGGTATGGGGATATATAGGGGTATGGGGATACNTATATGGGGGTATATAGGGGGGATATATATGGGAATATATAGGGATATATAGGGGGATATATAGGGACATACAGGGTTATGGGGATATATAGGGGCATATATAGGGATATACAGGGTTATGGGGATATGGGGATATATGCAGGGATATACAGAGATATACAGAGATGTATAGGGATATATAGGGACATACAGGGTTATGGGGATGGGGATATGGGGATATATAGAGGCATATATGGGGATATACAGGGTTATGGGGATGGGGATATGGGGATATATAGGGATATACAGAGATATATAGGGATGGGGTATGGGGATATATAGGGGTATGGGGATACAGGGATGGGGATAGGGATAGGGATATAGGGACGGGGTATAGGGATGGGGATAAGAATATAGGGATGGAGATAAGGATAGAGATATAGGGATGGGGATGGGATGGGGATGTCACCATTCCAGGCACTGGGTGTCAGGGAGGGTCACTGGGCAGCACATCCCAGTCACACCGTTCCCCACTCACCCCATCTTCGGCCACTTGCTCCCCTGGCAGGAGGAGCTGCTGTGCCCCACTGCAGAGTCCTCGCACCCCAAAACAGCACAACCAACTTAGGAGATATTGAAAAGCAAAATGTTATTAGGGGAGATAAAGTTTTCTGGCAGATGAGCAGTGTTCAGTTTTCAGGTCTTCAGGAGTACCCGAATGGGGCTGTGGCAGCTCAGGGGGATGGAGGTGTGGGACACTGGGACATTGGGACGCAGGACCCACTCAAACAAACCTGCTGCTGAGGGAAGGGACAGCAGCACAGGGCCAGTCGTGGTGGCACTCAGAATTTAGGGTATGTTTTAGCAAGCAGTTTGCTGACTGAGTGCGAGGGACAAGGACTTTGGTACGTACATACTCCCATTCCTGCACGCACTGAACACTGGTATTTCATTTAACCTGCACTAAAACACTCAGCTGAAACTCACCCTAAGTCATATAGTCAGTAGTTAAAACACCACTGTGCTCCAGATGTGCTTGGATGCCAATTTTAATAACTAATTAAGCTTATATCAAAACTAATTAAAGACACTCACATACACCAAAACAAACTTACACCAACGATACTCTAATTAAAACTATTTTGAATTATTATGTGCTGGGAGTCCAAAACAATGTACCCAATTTTCATTAAACTCCTCAGACATATTCTGTCCAAGCATGACACAACTTTTTACATTAAAATCATATGAAGATTCATGGTGAAATAGTCTCAGTCTGCCACAATTAGGAGTAAAGACTAAACTGAAATGTTCTATTAACCTTAGAATGAGGTGAATTAGTTTAGAAGAGCCTTATTGGAGTTAGCATTATTTGTTAAGGTAACAGGCTACATTTACAGCATTTGTTTAATGTTGGCACACAACCTGAACAGGTGAAGGCAAGAGCTACTTTCACTCTTTCTCTCAAGATAATGCCTAAGTCAGGTTGTTTTTTGTAGTGTATTGGTGTCTGGATTAAAAATACCGGAGAGAGTGCTTAATTCTCAGTCAATAAAATGGCTTGGCTGTATGGGGGACTTCTAAACTCTACTGACACCTGTAGAGACAAACCAGCCAATCCTGTAGATACTGGTGAGTGTGAAAATGCTTCAGTGTTGAATCACTGTAACTTCTCACACGTAGGTATTTTCTAGTGCTAGACCCAACAAAAGCCAGGTAATATTGTAAATTGGAAATGTTTCCTTTGTAACCTCTGGGCTTCTGTGAGTTTGATTATCAACTGTAACTGATTAAGCCAGTCGAGTAGGATTTCTCTCCTATATGTTGGTTATTAATTCATTGACATTCTGCTGGTTGATTTGTTTTAATGCATATTCCACTGGTAGAGCAAAGAACCTTTTTCTCAGCATTTTAAATTAGTCACTTGTTGATCAGAACAAAACTAGGGATTCCTGCTAGCCTGACTTCTTGCAAAGAAGTGTACAGGTTCATGAGGTGGACAACTTGATGACATTACCTGTGAGGGGTGAGAGTTACCACATCATCCTCCCCACAGCACTGAGAGGCCAACAGGAAAAGTTTAGAAATTTATTTCAACAAGCCCACCATTCAAAAACTGACTTATGTATCAACAGTGTTACTATGATGGGTCACAGATTTTAATAGAAACATAAATTATAAATTGTAACCCATAATGAAGTGCATTGCCTTTCATTTATTGATACTAATATTGTTTTCTAGAGAAGTTGTGTAAAATACATTAATCTGTCAAATACATTTCTGCAATAGTGTTATGCAGCCACCTATGAAAATGTTAACAGGTTTATGCAATTTGCTTGGAGATACAGTGGCAAAAGTCATCCTGCTTGCTGGGGGGAGCGAGAGCTCAGTGGGCTTCCCTTCCACCTCCTCCTCTGCATAAGGAACACTTACAGGTTAGCTGGGAACACACAGCGAGGGGGAGAACGAGCAGGACAGCTGGCAGCACTGTGAGGGGTCTGCTTAGGAATGGGAATCCGTTGGTGCTACCTAAAAAAAAGTCATTTTGTATGAAGCGTGACACGACATTTTTCCTCGACCTTGAAAAAGTTATCCTTGCTCTTAGAAGTTGTGGGACTTCAGAAGTCCTCCAGAAGAAACTGCACGCTCTCCTTTCTCCTGGTGGTGGAGATCCAGTTCAGAGCCTGGATGGGGACTCGTACACACAGGACCCCTCTGCGGTGCTGGAGAAAGGGGGTGTGTTCTTCAGCAAAATATAAACAGAACCTCTGTGTTGCCGAAAATGTTGTTGGTTTCAGTTGGACATCGTCTGGAAGAACCAGAGGCCAAGTTTACAAACACTCTGCTCATGATGTATGTGACTCACTTTCACTGTCCTTGGTAATAAAGCTACGAATATGCACAAACATTTCTAAATTGGAACCTTTTTCTGCAAAGAGCTATTGCAGAAATGTATTGACAGGTTGACCTGGCTGATGGGATTACCTACAAATGCACAATACAGCAGCAATAGAAGATCAGTAAATAAAACTTTTTGTAACCATATTTTCTGCATACAGAGACAGGACCAAGCCTATCAAGAGCACAGGATGCCCAAAAGTTTTTTCTTCTGAGGCACTTAATTACAGGCAGCCAGGAATCCAACATGAATCTCACACTTCAAGCCCCCCCACCAAAAGCTGATGGTGTTCATCAAGCTGGCTGATCTGTCCAAGATGTGTAGTTTCTTTTGGGGGGGGGGGTGTGTGTATGTATTTTCTGGAGGTCTCCATCCTGCAACACCTTCCTTCCCCTTTTAAGATCATCTCTCCAGCTTAACTGAGAAGATGCTTTAGAGAACAGGAATTATTTTATGGAAGTAACTTCTTCCTCTTCCCAAAATCAATTTAACTGGAGACTAGAGACAATGGTTATCTCACTGAGATTGAGAGATGTAGCCAGCTCTTGTCTCTGGTGGAAAAACCTTTGGGAGAGGCAAAATGAATCAGGAAATTCATTAATTCCCTGTGATTATCAGCAGGAAGGGATGTGAAGAACAATGAAATGCTGATGTCCAAGATATGCAGGAGTCTGCAACATTTGTCTAAGATCTGATCCTCTGGGTTCGTTTCTAAGCCTTCGAAATCCTCACTGCCTCATTACCTGGAGTGCCCCTATTCCCACAATTCCTTCACCAGAGCTGCAAATCAGTCATTCGTCATAGGTTCATAAGGTAGCCCTTGCATGGAAGGGCAAGAGGCATTGTGTCCTTTCCCTCCCTTTACTTGAGTAAAATCAGGGTCACGGGAGCAGAACTCATTCTCCTTGGATCGTTTCTGCATCGTGCATTTGAAAGCTGAGAGGACCCAGCTATTAATGATGCATTGTTAGGCAAGAACAACACCGGGCTGCGCTGCCATTCCTTTGGAGGTCCAGTGTGGGAAAAGAGAGCTCACCCTCTCAGCCATGACAAAAACCTCCGCTGAACTTTGGCAACCCCCTCTAACGGGAATTCCTTAAGCTATTATTCCTTGTGTGAAGCTTTCATCCTCATGCTGCTGTCGTCTTTCTCCCGGGGGTTTTTAGCACGCTTTCAATTCTCTCCAGCTGCTGCTCAACTCACATACTTTATCCAGCGTGACCCTGCTCCCTCGGTTGGTTTGGGGAGTACAGTGATAGGGCAGCACCAGGTGCCTGCAGATGAGGCAACTTCAGTACATCTCCAGCCAGAGTCTCATACCTGGTGATCTGGCCATGCAGACAAATCATTTCACCTGCTCTCTTCCCCATCCTGCTAGAAAATCTTTGACTACAAATAACATTTATTCCTCTATGGTAGAACAGAAGAGAAACAGCAAATTGGCTTCTTAGGAGATTTCTCACACTCCTGTTTATGACTTTGTCATATTGTCATTTATGAACTACATGATGTAATGGAGAGTATTGCATTTGGAGTTAATCTGAAGTTTGGAGGGCAGTACATGTGTCAAAGGATAGGATGAGAGTTCAGAATGACTGTGACAAACTGGAGAAATGGTCTGAAAAAGTAATCTGCAATTCCATACGAACAAGAGTTAGAGATTAATTATATGCAGATATACTCAACTTCACAAAAGCAGGAGTAGGAACCAACTGCTTAGTGGTTCTGTAGGAAAGGGTTTTGAGTTTATAACGGGTCAAACAGCAGGTTGTTGCAAAATGAGACTGAGAGGCATGAACAGCAGTGAAGTCACTAAGATGCATGACATGATCCTTCTGCTCAACACAAAGTCTCGGCTGGACAACTACTCCCAGTTTTGGGTACCACACTTCAAGAAATACGTGGCTGAATTAGAGAGAAAGCAGATGATGGTAGCAAGAGCAATCACAGATCTGGAGAATGTTTAAATTTTAAAGAAAGAGTTAGTTAAGCTTGGAGTTACAGCAGGAGGACTGAGGTGAGACATTAATAGTCTTTGGACAGATAAAAAGAGGAAGGGAATAACCAGTTCTTCACATCCAGGGGGAGAAAACAGGAAGGGTTAAATTTACATTGCAGAGAGGAAGATCCAGATAAGTATTATGAAAAACACATCTAAAGGCAAAAGTAGGTAATGCTGGTGTACATTCCTTTGGGAGCTGCTGGAATCACTGGTACTGGAGATCTCTGAGAAGAGGCTAAACAACCATACTCCCTTGGAGGAATGTGAGAGGCAAAATTACCTCTTAAGACCTTTTCTGGACCAGTATATTGCTATTTCTCTGATGATACAGCTGATCCATCATATTAGGATACCATAAATTGCATTTACTACCTTCTCTCCTTCTTCCTCACATGATTCCTTCTGTTGATTCTTGGCTGCCCTGTCCTGTGTTTCGCTCAGCCACACACAACTCCTATTTCCAGCTACCCAATTAGAGTAAATTATAACCTCATGCCTTGCAACCTGTTGCTTCTGCTGTTAAACCATCATAAACCCACACTTCTCATTGAATGTTTGAATAGCAAAAGGAAAAGAAAGTGGTTCCCTGTGATCATATTCCAATTACCACAGGTTTTAGATTTCCAGTCACCTTCATCTGGGGAAGAGGGATAAAAGAAAGAGCAGACACTTTGTAACAGTTCCAAATGTAAAACACAACTTGAAAGGAGTTTAAAATACTGCAAGGACTTAAAGAAGTACTGATATTTTTCTGAACGTGTTTATGTTCTTGGTTTAGTTCTTCCACATCCACCTAAATGATTCACACACGTTGACTGCTCAGAAACACTCTTGATATCAGTCAGGACAGGCACAGGATCTGTCCTAACTCGAAGACTATGGAGAGAGATAAACACACTCCCCTAGCTTTCTTTGTGAGAGGAGGACCACACTGACAGCTACAGAAGCTGCAGGATCACTCTAACAGGAGCCAGGATGCTCTTCCAGGGTGTTGCCATAATCTAAAAGCAGGTACACAGTGATTTTAGAGTGGTACCAAAGACAGCAACACTCACTTTGGCTTGTCTCTAAAACTTCCTGCTACAAAACCGGCATTTACAACAGAACACCTTGAGGCTTTTTGGCAGTCTTTGTCCTACCATTATAAGGGCAAATTTCCTCCTGTGTGCTCTAGTGAGGCATTCAGGATTTGACTCGTGGGACTCTTCTGTCATTCTCCATTCATTCACATCAGCTGCATCCCAGTTCTGGAACACAGATTTCCCCAACAGTGAAGGTTTGAGAGCCTTGAGACTAAATTTTTAAGGGTATCTATACCTTACAAACTTGGATCCCAAACACTTTAAGAGATCCAACTTACCCTACAAAGCACTAATTTAATTGACTTCAGAAATTGTTAGGTGCCTGTATAGCCTTAAATTCTGACTTTCCCCTTGAGGTAGAAGCTCTTCTTGTGATCTCAAGTCCATTGTTTGCAATTAAATGGTTTCTTTTCCATTATCAGCTCTGAACATTTATCCAGTTATAACAATGTCCCTTGTTCTGCCATTGTGCTATAAGCGCTTTCCTGTTCTGCCTTTCATCCTGTCCTTCCATCTCTCCATTTCCCCTGATTTTTCCCAGCTATCTCATTTTAGCCTCCTGTCTGAAACACAGAATCAGACCTCCAAAGCAGGCTCTGAACCTCAAGACTGGATAAAATTCTATTCTATGTGCTACCTTGAGCAGAGAACATTTGATTCCATCTGCAGAAAAGATTTGGCCCTTTAAATGCAAAATGCTACCAGCATTTTTGTGCATTTGTCAGACTACCAGTGGGTTATGTGCCAGTGTAACTCATCAGCTGGGCTTTTGCTTTCATTGCAGTCCCTGGAAAGTCCCTCCCTCCCTGTGTTGGAATAACCACAGGTGAAAGGACTTCTGAAAAACGCAGACATTTCAATGCAAGGAAAAAAAATCTTTTCAAATCAAACCTTTTGGCACATTTGCAAACCTCAGCAGCATTGCCCCCATGCTGGGTTTGTGAAAACCAGCTGCATCAGGAAGCATAACGTAGAACTTAAGGTAAAAGGAATACACAATATGTTTCTCTCTTGTCAGGAGCAATCATGAAGAATTGACTGAAGTTCTTTCACTCATCCCCCCCATAACACAAGCCAGGTACACACACCTTATTTAGGGACACAGAGGTAAATTCGCCTCCATTCTCTACTCAATTTATTTTTGTTCTAAATACCAAACTCAGTTTTTGTGTGCTGCTGCTCACACATCACGTACTCTACAGTGCCTGGTATAGTAAATGAGCTGCTTTTTTGGAAGCATGATTCCCTACAGGGGATTGTTGTGTTCATTTTCTCTGGGAACAGTCAAAACAAAAGAGTTTTCTTCTCAGTCAATTCTTTTTGTTTTGAAAGAACATTTTGAATCTCTCTAAATAGACTTTTACATCCATGTAAATGACCATGCAAAATGTAATCCTGCGAAAATCCAAGTGCTAGAACTGTCCCCATATGACAGAGCAGCCTGTGTGAAAAAGGAGCTAAGCTCCACATGGTCCTGGACACCTGGGGAAAGCTGCTCCAGAAAACAGCCCTTTCTGGAACCTTTCTGGTGGAAGATCCCCCTGGCTCATACCCATGGTGTCAGTGGAGGATAATCACTGCCCGTGAGATCTGGATCAGTGTGGTGTGATTTCCTAAAGCACTCACACTGCGTAAAATCACTAACTTTGAAGTGAGAAGTAAAATTCAAATGAGGTATAATAATGCTGAACACTTCTGAAAATCCCTCCCATGACCTTGAGGCTCGAGGAATAGTTTAAAATGTGATCAGCAAATTCTGGGTGTTTCTGTTCTCATGCTGGAAAGGGTGCTATTGGGCCTTTTTGTTTTTAGGGTTTTTTGTTTGGTTGGTTTGGTTTTTTCCCTGGAGAATCAAGTCACAAATGTGAGAACAAAGAGCAGACAAATTCCCTAGCTTTTCTTTCTTTACTTTTTCCTTTTTTTTCTCTTTAGTTTAGGCTAGAAGCTCAAGAACTGGGGTATATAGCTCATACAGCATAACACTGTGTCAAAGTGTAAAAGGTTTAGAAAAGAAACCCACATCCCCCAAGTGACCCAGTCTCTTGGATTTGTGGTGTTTCATCCCTTCCAGGGTATGTGCACTCACACTTGAATCCCACTGAGGTCTTGAGACTGGGCTGCTCATCTCCTTGGAGAAAAGAATCCTATTTCTGCTGAATGTCACCCACTCCCAGACATTCCATGTTAATGAAGACCTGAGCAGGATATTGAAGTTCCTCACAAGTTCTCCCCTACCTGTCTCCTCCCTCGGAAATGAGCAGCCCAGACCTTCCAGCATCACTCTCCAGAGCGTGCCTTGACCTCCTTTTCCAGGCAGGAGGTAATGAGCCAGCTGGTTCTACAAAATGCTTTGTGAACAGGTTCAGCTCCCAGTGGCACCCGGGAAAACTTGGGCAGATTGATACACAAACCTGGCTGGAAATCACAGTAATGGAAAAAACGTCTCTTGCTAGGCCTGAGGTTTTCCAAGCTGCCAAGGAGATTTAGAAGCCTCTTTCCAACAAGAGTTATGAATTCAAAGCTCTCAGTTTGGAAAGTCTTGTATTTAAGCTTTCCAGTATGGAGAAGTAGGAGAGAATAAGCAGCCAGCAGCCCAAGCCTGCTCACAATTCAACCACACTGTTATGGAACTGGGAGTACCTGGGCCACTGATGTCTTCACTTGACCAAACAAGTCACCAGCCACAAAGGTCCCACTTGCCCTAAAAACCAGGCCTGTCTCCAGCACAGGCCACAAGCTTTCTGACCTTGTCACCTCCTCGTGGTCAGTGCAGAAGGAGGACTGACACCTGTCACCTTGGCTCCATCCCAGGTGACTTACCTGCCTGATGCCACATTTTGCTCTTACACAAAGGGCCAGCACAAGCCTTCCCAAGGTTTTGTTCCCCCGTGTGCTGGCAGGGATTTAACCTTAAGCCACTTTTACTTCAAACAAAAATATTACATTAATTTCTGTGTCAGAAAGCAACAGGGCTTTGTAGTGCAATGAACAGACAGTGCCCCAGCAGGGAGCAGGAGGAGCATTACAATAAAGCCTTCACCTCTCTTTGGCTCTGTGCAAAAAGCCCAGCAGTACCGAGACACATTTCCACGGGACAGTCCAATTTCTGCTGAATGGGGTGAGAAGATGAAGCAGCTCATTTCACTGTGTTCAGCAGGCTCCTGCTCACAGAAACCCTGCTTAACACTTCTGCTGAACACAGCCCTAGGGCAGAAAAGATATTGAACTCCCATAGTGGAGTACCAGTAATGGCTTTTTAAAACTATATCAATTTGTACCATTTGCAAAACACGAATATTTAATCTGGTTTTAATTACAGAACCCTCCTAGATATTATATTTCTTTTCTTTCTTCCTCCCCACTCTCTCTTTCAATTTTGTTGTTGCTGCTGTTGTCTTTCACTTCCAGCCTTGCTGTGTTGCAAGGCTGATCCAGTCCCCAGAATCCTTTTATCACTCTGCTTTGAAAAAGAGAATTGAATTTCTTTTGTACATTGGGGGGAATTTGTAAATAACACTCGTCCAACAAATTTTGCTCCAAGGATCACTCTGGGAATATATTCAGATCAATACCATCCCTGTTAATATCACTGGAAAGCAACACTGCACAGCACCACAGCGAGGCTGTGGGAATATCATCTTCAAAATAGGGGGTCTGAGAAAGTCAAATGAGAAGTGTTGAGCAACAGGATATTGTTCATGCAGCCCATGCACTCATTCTCTGGAGCAGGGTACACTAATTATCTCCTAGCATTGCAGCAGCACACACATAGGCTCCCTGGTATGACAACTGTGCTGGGAGCTGCACAAGCCGAGGTTAAAACAATGAAATGAAATAAAATAAATAAAATAGTTATGACAGAAAGTCCCTGTGCTCGATGCAATTATTGGTCGTGTCTTACTTAACACGTAATCATGGGGAACAGCTCCAAAGAATATTAAAAAGTACATTCTGCATTCTCAGGGCTTTTTTTCTCTCCTTTAAATAAACATACTGACGTTCCTTAAATAGTCCTCTCTGCACTAAGCATAAGTGCAACAAAAGATGTGCAAAGGCTGCAAAACACAACAGAGCTTCAGAAAAAATAGATTAAACCCTTGAGTGAATGAAGCTTTCTCTCTTGACCACCAGTATTCTGGTAGGGCACTAAAGTGCCCTCACCTCACTCAGGAGTTCTCCCCCAAAAACTGGTGAAACAAAAGGCTTCTGAGGACTGTCTAAAAGTCACCAGGGCTGTCAAAATAGAGGAGGGGAGATGGACACTGGGTATACACACCCCATGCTCCTTCGCCTTCCCCAGCTGAACACAGAAAAGCTCCTGGGTGGGATGGTGTCTCCCACGGGACATTCTGCCCCCCAAACATGGCCACACGACCAAGGGAAGAACGAGCACATGCAAGTTATCCAAAAAGGCCACTGATGTCCCAACACTTCCTATTCTCCACACTGAATTCCCAGTCTATATGCTTTCCCTGTCTTTTTCTGGGCTAAATGTCAGCCTCCCTGTCCTTGTCCCAGTTAAATACTAGGTGAGTTGTGTAAGGATGCCAAGCAGCTCATCCTATGTTCTGTAATGCCTGTTCTACTCTCTTCATGTCTCTGCAGAAACCTTTTTAACAAATTTGCCCATTCTTACAAAACTAGCATTTGACTTGCTTTTTCAAATGCCTTTTTTTAGAGATTTAAATCCCCTCCTAGCCCTTTATTTCTCGGGAAAACTTGCAAACATATCCCAGGCACAGGACAAAGCCAGCAGCAGAAAGAGAGCAAAAGAAAGCCCAAATTTCCTTTGCGAACAGCTCATGATTTTTTCATTCAGTCTCATGACTGGGTAGGAACAGGCTGACTCATGATGTTTGAGGGCCCTTGCTCAGCAATCCTGGGATTGCTGTCAGAATATCTGTGTGTGTCCTCTGGTCCACACACTCCTTCATCTCACCCCTTGGCTGACTGGCATTGCTGGGGAAATAACATGATTGCAAAAGTTAAGGGAGAAAAACAATGAAAAATAAGTTGGCCCTAAATAATGTGACTTGGAGAGGTCTCTTCTGTACTGGCTGGCTGCTGTTCCTAAAGGTTTTCCTTCAAATTCCCAGTTGTAAATATATACTGTAAAAAGGCATCATGAAAATAAATGTGATCTTATTAAAGGGCTGGCCCAGCAGCTTTCTGCCCTCACTTTCCCCTCAGTGATGAGTCCCTTTAGGATTACATTGCAGCAACCAAGCTAAACAAGACAACAAGTTTTACTGGAATCCAAGTTTTCCCTCTCTTGTTTCTACAGTGAGCCCATAGGTCTCCACTCTTCCATTTCTCAGCTTGTGTCAATCTCTTACCATGTCAGCGATACAGAGCTGCTGTGGCTACCCTTGGATCCCTGGAAGTGTCCAAGGCCAGGTTGGACAGGGCTTGGAGCAACCTGGACTAGTGGAAAGTGTCCCTGCACATGGCAGAGGGTGGAACAAGATGAAGTGTAAGGTCCCTTCCAACCCAAACCATCTGTGATTGTGTAACTCTACATAATGACAAAAATTATTAATAAAAGGATCACAGAACAAGTGATAAATTCAGAAAGGGTGAGAAGAGCAATGTTTTCATTAGCCACATGTTTTAAGGGAAAAAACCCCCAACGATATTTGAGCCCAGCCTTGAGCACTTTAGAAACATCGTATTGTCCCTGAGCTGGGGAGGAAGTCAGTGAGCACAAATATGGGATGGTTGTCCTGACAGGATGCAGGGATGTAGAACAAAGAGCTGCAGAAGAATCACATGGGGCAAAACTGTTAAACTGGAGGCCACCAAAAGTGTTTGGAAAAGGAAAGAGGGAGCAAGATGTTGTTGGGGGGGAAATGGGCACTTGTTCTTAGGAACAAAGGGGATCAGGAAAGAAAATGTGATGCCGAGGGGCCCATCTGAGATTTACTGCCTCCTCACCACCTTGTTCTTGGGGCTGGAGTTTGAAGCCACAAATCTGGTTCAAAACTCTGTTATAACAATATGTTTAAAATAACCCAACAAAACAAAAACAAAAAACAACAACAAAAATAAAAACCAAAACAACCATCTAAGCTCTTCTTGGTTGATGTAAAACTACCACCTCAATATAGATTTTAATTTCAGTGAAAACAGCACTGATTGTACACAGATTTTAGCAATCCTCTGTAAGGTTAAAGCCCAGACTTCAGAGACAAATATGATGGTATAATGGAGTAAAACAGCTTGGACTGTTACCTTTGTTACAACTCAGAAGTGTACAGAAAGCATTAATGTAATAACTACACATTTAAAACTACTCCATCCAGAGTGGTCATACTAGCAGCAGCACAGGTGAGTATTTTTTAATAAATACATGCAAAGATCTTTAAAATAAAATAATCATGACAAGGTATCCCAGGGCACCAGGGACAAAACCTTGTGATGAAATCTATAGCAGAACAATAGCAATTTGCTCTGCCAAACCAGCCATAGAAGTCAATCCAACTTACAACCTAAAGTAAAATTCAATCCTGTATATTGACATGATATTTATCTCTCATCACACGGACAACTGATACACATTTCCTCATGTAAACTATCATGGCTTTGCTGAAGTCAAAGGTGTAACCGAGAAGACACGTGCAGCCATTCAAACCTTCTCGGTGTTTTTAAAAGAGTTGATAAGGTTTCAGCTCCCACTGTTAGCACTAACCACTCTTACACCAACCAAATCAATTAAACAAACTTCTTTCTCCCAAGCATAAAAACACAGGGACTAAAAATAAACCTGTTACAAAATATGCATTTTGTTTATACATATTTACACAGACCTCAGATCTGCATATATGCAGTACCAGAAGGATAAAGCCATCTGATGCAGAAGATCAGCAAAGCAATCTGTAGGCTCTACAGGGGCCAGAAAAGAAACATTTGTATGGTGGCAAACAACATTATGCAAGACACGCGTGTGCTTGAGTTTGTGATGGAGAAACAGTTGCATAAGTTGTGTATCTGGAGAGACTGGCAGCGATCTTGTTCGGCCCCGCACACAAAAGAGAAAATCTCTCCTCCACGGACTTATTAAGATTTCAAAGCTCAGGGCTACATCCTTCCTACTTCAGGATTTAACTGTGTTGGCTTCCCCTTCCCCTCCAACCCCTTCCTTTCTTTCCCTTTTCTTTTTTCCCCCCCTCTCCTTTTTTTTTTTTCCCTTTTTTTCCGTGTCACCGGAGTTTGATTTCGGAGGCTGCAAGTTGTCCCTTATTTCCCGTGATCCGCTTCTTGCAGCCCTGCCCCTCCTGTCTGCTCAACGCACATGATGTGTCAGCAAAGAGAGCCTGGGTTTTCTTCCACCCCCCTCACTGAGGAGGAATGCGGTGGGGGAGGAAAAAAGGGTGGAAAAGCCTTCCTCCCCCCTTCCCCCGTGCAGCCTGCCGGGAGATGTAGTGCCTTGGCTGCTGCCGTGGAACAAAGGAGCTCGGGGGCCGCGGGCAGGGAGACCCTCCCGGGGCACCTCTGAGAGCCCCTGGCCCAGGGCAGCTGGCCAAGGGCATCGCGGCGAGGGGGCGGCTGGGGAGGAGAGAGGGGCCCGCAGCAGGGCTGGCTCCCGCAGCCCACCTTGGCTTCATTGTCCCTGGGCTTTGGCCAACTCCGTGGGAAAGCCCGGCCCGGCGCGCCGTGGGATGCGCTGGGACAGGGATGCGCTGGGACAGGGACCCGCCGTGTCACCGCGCCCCGGGAGCCGCGGCTCCTCAGCCCCGAGCTTGCCAGGCTGGAAAACTTCTGCCCTGCTTTGTAAGGTCTTTAATTGAATCGCGAGCAGGGAAGAAATCCTCCCTGCGATTTGGTAGCGTTCAACTTTCGCGTCCCGCCAGGACAACGCAACATTCTTGTCAGCTTCCAACACATTCATTTAAATAGTTCTAAATGAAAAATTAAGGGGGTGTTCTTTCTCCGGTGTTGTTGGTATTTTTAACCTACACCCAGTTGCACGATTACCCCCTACACTGCTACTATCTCTTGTCATCTCTTTATTTCTGTATTATTTTCTACCTAGAGGGAAAAAAAAATGTGAAGCGATTTCTTCCTTTCAGCCTCCCGGGCAAGCAACTGTGGCGGTAGAAAATGCAAATTCTTGGAAGCCCTCTGGGATTTTTGTTTTTAAAGGAAATCAGGTGCTCAGCCTCGTGCTTCTAAAAGGAGAGGGGCACTGGCTCTCGGCCATGCAAAGGCTTTTGCTCATATTTGCCAGGAGTTTTCCTGGTGATTCTTTGCCAGCAATTGCAGCACATGCAAGGCAATAGCCCCGATCTCTTTTTCGCTGTTTCCTTTGCCTCGGTAATTACTTTAAGCCCCCTCTCCCTTCCCCCCCGCCGTTAACCTTGGATCCACAGCTCTCGCTGATGGCTCTCCCTCCTTCCCTCCAGTACGTCAGCTGTTACTTTTCATTTCATGGCTCGCTGGTGAAACTCTTGAACTCTTCTTCTCTTTACATGTCCAACCTGTTTCCTTCCCCAGATGCTTTTGACTTTCCTCAAGACGTCCCCTTTTATCACAGCAAAGCCGCTGGGTGTGTGTTCTAGCGGGGTGAGGGGAGGAGAAGGAAGGACAGCCGGCGTGTCCAGCTGTACAGGGATGCCAAGGAAGAGGCTGGAGGAAGGAGAGGGATGCTCGGGCCTCTGTCCTTGCCTTCCCTGCCGGGGGACAGCCGTGGCTCCCAGGACCGGGCTTTGTGCGACACCCGGGGCAGGCAAAGTGCGCCCAAAGTTGGCTGCCCGCTCCCGCCCCGAACCCGCAGCCCTGGGGTCGCTCGGGACTGCCGCGACCCAAAGCAAGCCGAGCCAAGCAGGTTCCACCTCCTGCAGGTCTGCAGGAGCATCGCACACCACCCAGCCCTCCATCCCCGGGGCCGCGATCGGGCAGCACCGAGGGGGGGTCTTTACTCCTTTTTCCCCCTTCTTTTAATATTCGAACCAGCAAGCGGGGACTGCATGAAAGGACTGATCAGCAGGCACTCCTCGTCACAGTGTCAGGTGGGGGAAGGGAGGCACATCCGACTGATTTAGTGACTGGCTGGGGAAAACCGGCTGTGACGGGGAAAAGGGTCTATTTAGGGGGCAGGGAGAGAGGGGCAGGGTTAAGGAAGGAGCATCTGCCGAGCCGAGTAGGCAGCCCTGGGAAAGCGGCTGTGTCTTGTGCTCCCTGAACTGCACAAGCATCCCCCAGACCCCTCTGCCAGCGCCACGGATCGGGGGCTCGGCTCGGGAGGAGCCGGCAGGGATCCCACCGACCCCAGATCCTCCAGATCTCCCCCCAGAGCTCCCCAGAGCTCCCACCAGGCAGCCGGGGGCTGCGGGACCACCCCCGCTCGCGCTCCAGCACTGCCCCATTTCTACACGAAGTACAAACTTTATAGTCAAAACGAGATTAAGATTGGGATGGTTCAATCTCACACACGCCCTAAAAATCACTGCTGGCGTTTGAAATGCGTTCTTAGATACTTTTTCTGTTGCTAACCTGCCTGCAGGACAACAGAGCTGTAGAAGGGTCTGCAGAGTGAGCCCTGTGAGGAGCAGCTGATGGAGCTGGGGGGGCTCAGCCTGAAGAAAAGGAGGCTCAGGGGGGACCTTTTGGCTCTGAAACCCCCTGACAGGAGGGGCGAGTCGGAGGCGTCGGGCTCTGTTCCCAGGGAACAGGGACAGGAGAAGAAATGGCCTCAAGCTACACCAGGAGAGCTCCGTCGGGAAATGGGCTTCAGTATTTCTACCATCCACAGTTTGTTCAAAGAAAGGCTAGACGTTTGTCAAAAGGGGACGCTTCCAAATTGAAGTCTCAAGGGTTCCTAATGCTGCCTGAGACACCCCAGACTTAAGCAGGAGTGGGATTTAAGAACAGCCTTTCTACTCAAGTCTTCCTGTTAACCTGCAGCAGGTTCTGCTCTGCTTGCTGACTTTGGTGGATTTGATTCAGAAGCTCCAGAGCTCTTCCAACACCTTTGTAAGGCAGTGTTGCACCTAGAGGGCTGCAAACTGCCCTCCTTCCTGGGCCCACAGAAATGAGGGATGGCCACGCTCCACAGGGAGGCCACTCCACCACAGAGGTGCTGCTGGGAGGGACATGATTTGCTTTTCCTCCCGCTTCCCTGCACACCCCTGTTTCCCAGCACCACTTTCCCTGCAGCAGCAGCACTCCTGGTCATGTGTCTGGCCGGGTCAGAAATTGACCCAGCCAACGACCACCCCCTCGGAAAAATAAATTGCTTTTCAAAGCAGATTTTTTACAACCACCCCCCGTCCCCACCCCCCACCCCTCCCAAACACATTCCCATGGCTTTGAAGTGCCTAACATTAACACTAGCCATGGAAAGGTGGCCATCTGGGGAGTCACCAGCTACAGGAAGAAATTACCCATTACATTTCCCTTGCTAGCATTAAAAGAATTTCAATCTCTTCCTTGTTGGTTCCTTTTATCCAGATGTGTAAAGTCTCACATTTCCACATGCCAAGATGCCACTGAGTGTAATCTGTATTAGCAACCTACAGTACTTGATTATACCTTGTTCTAATTCTGTACCACCCTTAAGATACAGCTGTACTTTCGTGACAAAAATAAGAATTTCTGAACACAGTGTTCAGTACACACAGCTACAGCGTTCCAAATGGTGACAGCAAGTGCAACCTTTTAGCAGAAATAAGTGATAAGAAAAACAGACTTCTCATGATTATAACTTAGAGTTAAGAAAAAACTAGCAAGCTTGAATCCACTTGTCAAGTGGGTCCAATAAAGAGTCCTGACACTTTTAAAAGGGGCAGAAAACCATCCTTTACCTAGTAGACCAACCCCCTGCATGCTGTGGAAATAAGTGTGTATATGATAGATCTAATAATAGGTAGCTGTCATGGTGATGAGTGCCCAGAACAAGGAGTTACCCCTCTGTCTCTCTCCCTGCTTTCCTCTCCATCTCCCACTCAGTGAGCTCACACATCCCCCAGCCCCTCCTGGACCAGTCTGTTTGCACAACTGGATCCTAAAGGAGTTGGACTGGCTCGACTGATGAAGTGACGTGGGCACAAGCTGCCTGTGCAGAGACAAATCTGTCTGGCAGAGCAGCCACAGGCAGTCAGAGCTGCTCCCCTGGAGGAGCCCAGGACAGGCTGACCAGCCCAGCCTCTCACTGCTGGTAGGGCAGCACAGGGAGCATGTGATGTGCAAACAGGGCTGGGGACACAGGGGAGCAGGGCGAAAGCTTTCCTCCAGCAATCCTAAGGAAACATCTTCCCTGTGCCAAGACAAACTTCCATGTAATCTTTGCATTTTCCTACAAAATCACCCAACTCCTACTTCTCTCTCTCTTTTAAGGACATCAGTATTTTTCAGCTATAAAAGAGTCTTTGTAATGTACTCATTTTGTGAGTCCTTTTGTTACCTCCATATAATTCTCACAGACAATTATTATCACAGCCATTGTTACACAATCCAGTTAAAGTAGTTCTTCTGCACCTCCGTCTCTGTCTCCTGCTACAAAATGAAATGTTTGAATGAACAGTTACATTCCTCAAGATAATGAGCTCTCCAAAAGGAAGGTAATGGAAAGTACATATTAATTAACAATGCTAAATTGTGGGATGGTATTTATATCACATCGAGAGATAAGGAATGGAGGGGAAAAAAAGTTTAGTTTATTTCCTCTGTCACAGACCATCTTATTAAAATAAAAATAAAATAGGGAAAAAAAAAAAGAAATCCCTAAACCAGGAATATACAAACCCTTTCTCTTATTCATTTTCTCTGCAGAAACGAGTGAGTGAGCATTTCCTGTCAGTTGATGACTCCCCAGAGGATGCTGCGTCACTGACCACCAACAAGTGAGAAAATCTCAAATCCTCTCCTCCGAGTATCATAATCTCCTACCAAGGACGTTTTACTTTGCTTTCTGCATCGCTGGAACGGGCAGGAGAATTGCACACGCTTCCCCGTGTGCAGGTTTGAGGCAACACTGTCCCCTGTGGTTGAACTCGCAGGGACAGAAGGCACAGCTCCCTCGGTGTCCGGCCCCACTGGGAGCACAGGCAGCTCCGGGAGCAGCACAGCACGACTGGGGCAAAGCTCCAGCCTCTCGAACCACAATCATTACACTCAGGTGCCATTTGCACCCCAGGTGTCCCAGGAAGGCGGCTGCACCACGGCTGGCAAAGCATCCTCCTCTTCCAGCCAGGGGGCCAGTCCCTTCCAGAGGCAGGTGAAGGGCATTTCGGGCTCAGCCAACACAGGGCGAGTGCCATCAGCTCAGTGCCCAAAAGCCTTGTCCACACCATGGAGCGCTTCCCACACACTTCCCAGCACTGGCCCCTCGAGCCCAAGGGTTTAGTAAGCACTCTGGTGTCAGCATCCCCACACGGGCACAGCAAACACCAACTCCTGCCTACCCAGCCAGCAAATGGAAACACTTGTAGAGGATGCCTTTGAACCCAGAGGTGCCACGTCCAGGGCGTTTTAAATGTATTTCAGTGTCAGATGCTGGGAGATCTCACTGGCCATCTCAGCTGCCAGGCTTTTTGAACATGGAGAACTTTACTGGAGTTGAGCCAGTTTGGGATACACTTTCAGATGTTTATTTTTCTTCAAATTTTGCTTTCTTTGCTAAGTTCTAAGCAAGCAACTAGGTTAAAATATAACTCTAGCAAGAAAATACTTAAAAAAATAGTGTCTTCCACACTTAAACGCAGACATTTCTTAGCCAGAAAAATTTTCAGAAGTTGAGGAAACACTCATGTGCCAAAAACCTGTTTTCTCAATTATTCTGAACAAAGATGCTGTTTTGATTTTATATTTCCATGCCATACTGCAGCTATAACATGGACAGAACCTGTCTTCTCCATGTTCACAAACCAGGGAACTGTTTGTAGCTACACACTGAGCACTGACATGATTCCAACCTGGATTAAGCTCAACTGGAAGCCCAACTTGAGCAGAGGGAAGCAGGTAGTACTTTTTATTCCACCAGGCAAGTTCTGTGATGTGACTCCAGATTCAATCCAGCAGGAAAGCAAGACTCTGCCTTTTTGAGTGCTGTAATTACAGTCCTTCTGACTGAGGATGGTCCTGATGAGTGTAGCTGATATAGGCATCAATCTAAATATAGATGGGCTCCACGTGACTGTGTGGCAGATGTCAATTTGCTATTTAAACTCTGCTCTCCCTGTGACTTGCAAAGAAGAAATAAATGATCTGAGGAAAAGGGAGACTCCAAGATCTCACCCATTTATTCATATGCAAAGTTAAATCTTGCAAAAATTTCTGAAAATCATCGACAGGAGGTGAATGGCAGGGAAAACACACCTGAAGACCGGCGTGGAATTATGTCTTTGTGTAATCTAAGAAGTCTATTTGCCCCTCCGATTAAAGGAGAACAGGATCACATGTAACTTCATCCCCCTGGCACTTGCATGGACCAGCTGTCAGCTGCTGCCACTTAAAAGAGGAGATGTCTCACTCCTGGGGATGATGGCGTGGCCAAGCAGAGCACGTGGAGACCATGCAACCCAATATTAGGGCAAAAGGGAAACCAGGGATGGAACATTTCCTTTTTTACCACTTATCTCTGAGTTAATTGCAGCATACTGACGTAAAATGAAAGTCTAATAGTAAAGGAGCAGTAGCTCAAATACTGAAGGAAAGTGATCCTAAATCTAATGCAATATACTGGTGATTTTTAATCTATGTGCCTTTTAGCCTGAATTCCCCCAAACAAAGCCTCTTTCCAGAGACAGTGAGCAAAATAGACACGAAGGCAAATAGTAAAAGCATGTTACTGATCATCTTGATTTTGTTTTCTTTGCTCCTAGGAAATACTGCCCTGGAACAAATGTCCTCTATGAAAGACACCTGATCTGTGTGTCAGTTCTAAAAACAAATTTATTGTTTTGCTGTAGAGAGACACGTCTTGCACTGCCTTGTATTTCATTCAAATATATCAGCCCCAAAGGGGCAACAGTCCAGAAGAATTTCCTCATGTGATGGATCCCAGCTCTTGGTGAGAAGAGTGGAAGAGAGGCTGTATCCCTATATTTCTGTGGTGGGAGTTGGGACCACTTCTCATTTCATACAAACCATCACTGGCTTCATGGAGCAATCAGAAGGGTTTCATCAGTGATGTGTGATTTCCCCTGACAGTGTTGTAAGGAAAGCAAAAGGACTTTCTGCTTGCTGGTTGTTCCCAGAGCAGTAAAAAAAGTGTGATGGCATCATGCAACTTATTTTAGGCTTACACCCAACAGGAATTCGGCCAGAATCTGTCCCATTGTATCAGATCTAATAAGCTACAGATGGTGCTGACATTTGTACTGCTTTTTCTTTATAATTTTTTCATTAAGTTACCAGCCAAGAAAACAGTTCCTCCATTGAAGAAATCACCCAAAATCGTGTGCGCTGATTGCTCCATCTTTCAAACTTATTTTTCAGCACTGATATAAAGTTACTATTTTCATCTGGGTGAAGTATTTTCACTACTTGTGCAGTGTTATAACCTTAACTGCTCTCCTTGTGTTCTAAAGCATCATTCCTGAGCCTTGCTCCGTTGCCTGAATGCCAAAGCAAAAGTGCTTCTCCATGTCCTTGACTCAGCTTATTTCAAAGACTTCATCTGTTTTCTCTGACATAGCCTAGAACTGCAAATTTTAACAGCAGACCAGCTTTGACTTGTTACTGGACATACTTTAAGTGTCAGTATTTTTAGCAGAAAATATATGTTCTATTTCCTTAAATGAAATTTTGCCTCTTTTTTCCAAGTACTGAAGTTCCCTCTCTGGTGGGAATCAACACCCCCAGGCTTACAACTTACCTAAACATGGAAATGTAATCACCATAACTAAGGGGAAATATTTTAGGACATTACCAGAACGGTAAATAAGGTAAGTTAAATTTACTTTGCGTTTGAAACAGGAAAATACACTTGACCAATTATCACATCTCAGTTGAGGGGAGGTAAATTTTTAAGTCGCTTACTGAGTGACCATAGCAAACTGATTTTAATTTTTATTTTCAGCATGATAGATAAAAACCAATCAGGTAAAATTTGCTTTGTGTTCCTGCAAATGGGCACTTCCTATTCATCAGAGTGTGTTTCCAGAAAGAAAAACCCAAACTGCACAGAACTTAGAGATACATTTTGGGTGCCAAACTAAATATTTTGCTCAACCTGAAATAGTCTGTTTTTTTCTATCCTGTGCTTAACAGCATTTTTAAAATGAAGCACAAGGTAATAACTTCAGTAAAGGGATGTAGATTTTCCTATTTTTTCAGCCAAAACCTCACTTTTCAATGAGTAAACTCTGTATTTGAAAATTATACTACTTCTACTGCTGAGTGATCTTTGATAAAATACCATTTTTCTATGCAAACGCTTTACTTCATTTATAATCAAAGGAACACAGGCCTGAGCTTAAAAGGGCCATTTGTTGTAATATTAGAGTATGGGAAGATTTTACCATTCTGGTAACAAAGGCCTCAAAGCATGACATTGCTTTGTGAATGGGGACTTTTAGGATGGGATTAGGGATACGCAGTCTCAGATGCATCTATGAGAAGTGCTTGGTCTCAGGTAGAATAACCTTAACTTCCAATTATGTAACTGAACAGAAATTATACAGCCCACCAACATTTTTTATTGTTTGCTTGTCTACTTTCTCAGGGGTATTTTTGTAGGGCTTTCAGGTGACATTCCCCATGGGAAGAATGGGGATCAGCCTTACGCCACGTCAGGGGGATGTGCAGTGCAGCTGGTTTTTGCTCACAGAACCAAAGGAGGAGGTTGGAGAGTGTCACAAACACAACAAATCCCCCAGAGAGCAGAGCCTGGAGAGCATCAGCAGGAGTGCAGGGAAGGGCCTGATCCAGCCCCAGTGTGATGCAGAATTAGACCTGCCAAAGCTCCAGTGGGTGCCAGCAGGAGCAACGCTGGACTCCAAGGAGAAAAGTGGCTCAGAGCACTCGCTGCTTCCTGAAAACATCTCCCCTATCAGCACTTTCACAGCCCATTTGCTTTGCCTTTTGGGGTGGGTTTTTTCCCCCCATCTTCTCTTTCATGTAATTTCTGGAATTTTTCCTGCTTCAGCTGAATGGCACAAAGAGCTGAGGTTGCTTTTTCTTTTTTCTTCCTTGCAAAAGAGTTTAAATACTGCAGGGCAGGAACCAATTGGAGCAGGGGGGTAACCACAGCCAGGCCAATGAGAGGCACTCACTTATTTTCCATCTCATTACAGGGACAGCAGATTCCTGTGCTCTGGCTGTCTATTAAAGGTGCCAGAGCCCCAGCCTCACAGTGGGAGCTACACAAATTAAATACTGAGGTACCTGCAAGGGAAAACAACCAACCTCCATTCTTTGGTAGCATCACTGTCCCTGGAAGAGCCACAGCAATTCCACTTTGATGTGATCCCAGTTGTTCTTTCCTCCCCTTTTCCCCCTTCATTTTACGTGGTAAACTATACTTAGGTGGATTTTACATCTGGTGCCCTCCTGCTCCAAGGAAGTTTACACAGTGGTGGCAGCACTGCCACCTTCCCATCTCCCTGCAGAGCTTTGGAATGACACAGTCATGCCCTGTCCTTGCATTTGGCCCCCACGCTGCTGTCAACTGGCCATTAACCTCCTCCTGGATTCTAAAAATGCACAATAAAGCTTCTTCACCTCCCCGTGCTGCTGCAAAACAGGCAGTGAAGTTGCACGGGAATCCTCGAGACAACTTTTGTTCATAAAATTGGTATCAAAATCCAAGCTTTTCACAGCCGAGTGGGAATTGCAGTGAAGGGAAAGGATTCTCAACTCCACCAGGATATCCTGGCAGGGCTCTGTTGAAGTCAACAGTCTGGGAGACCCCTCTGGAATGAAGGAGGAGCAGCACAGGTAGGCTGAACTCCAGCCTCCCCCTTTCCAGGGATCACTGGTGAGTCTTTGCAGGAAAGAATCATTCGACCCCCTTGCCCTTGCTCTTCCCTCCTGCCTCCAAATTCCCCTCAGCTTTGAGGGGAGAGGAGTTTTTCCTCAGGCATACTGAAAACCCAGACACTGTTTAAATGAGAGGTGATAGATAAGACCAGAAAAGCCAAGAAAAAATAAAAGAAAAAAAATTTTAAAAGATCCTGAGAATAAACACAGGTGGAGGAGAACCTTCTGGAGTCAGAGCTGGCTAGGATAGGACTCAGAGCTATGGCCAAGGGTGCGGATTGCTCATAACCTGCTATTGTTCCTGGTGTGCTCAAGGAAAATGAGACATGGTTACACAATTACGTGCGATATATATGGGCTGAGATAGATCAGGTGGGCTCCTGGGGGGTCCCAGGAGGTGCTGATGGGATCTGTGCACAGAAGGGCTCTTTTTCCCCATCCCACTCTGGCAGGGTGACTTTAGGGGAGGGGAAATAAGGACTCCTGAAAGGCTTGCACTGTGTTTGGTCCTCAGGGAGGGATGGGGAGGTTACTCAGTCCTCTGCGCCGCCTGTCCTTCCTCCCATCTTATTATCTCCTTATCCTCAGCTCACAGACACCCAAAATTATTGTCATTATTACAAACCACATGCTCTTCAGATCCCTGTAAAACTGCAACATCCTTGCCTGCGTGGACTCCACTCTGTTGACTTTGTGTTTGTGTCCCTTAAATGGCTTTTTATTCTCCCTGTTCTTAGTTATCTGTACCCTTAATTTCTCTTTGACTCTCTCCCCCATCATTACTTCTGTGTTCCAGGACTTCTGTACAGTTCTAAATTTGCCTATGCATAGGCTGTTTAAGCAGAGTATTTTTAAGGTGTTAAAATCATTTGAGTTCATTATTAGAAATGTAAGGGAAAATAATCAAGAGAAGTTTACCAGCTGCTCATACTTCTGGTCCTTCCAAAGAATTTCTAGTTAAACACACACACTTGGCAGGTTATTTTCTCTAAAATGTCTAATAGCATCTAGGAGTTTGAAAGTGTCTTTCTACAGCAAACGAATAGCAAATGCACATATGCAAGAAACTTTTTTTACGTATTTTTGTAACCATTATTTTTGTGCCTAAGGAGATATTTACAGGAGTAATTCTGTGGCTCTGAAGCCACTAATAAGCCACATGTATTTATATATGTATGTCATTTTGTGCCTGGGTGGAGAGTCCTCACAAATATATACAAATAATTGGGACAGAGCAGAACTTTCTCACAGTGACAATTTTCCCTCTTCACAAAGAGGTTCATTTAAAAAGAACAGTAACATTAAATGTCCTGTCAGTGGGAGCTGAATGGAGAGAGTGTTCTCCCCCAGATCTCTTTGGTCCTTGGCACTGGGCAGCAACAGCCCAAAAATCTCCTCTGAGAGGACCCCAGGGACTGAAGGCAGAGGTGAGGGAGGAGAAGATGGGACAGGTGACCAGCAAAGTCATTGCAGGCACCAGCACGTGCCACCCTCATACCTCAGCTCAAACCTGGATTTAACACAAGGGTTGTTTTGCCTACACACGTTTTATTTGACCTCTCCCTATCCTTATTTTGGAGTGGAATGACTCCTCACACCCTGAGGAAGCTCTTGCAGCACTGCAAACCTTTCACTCACCCTATCACACTGGTTTTTTCCTTCAGTTTGGTCCCATTTTTAATAAGGTCTGCAATCCAAATCCTGAAGTCTCTCTGTGGTAAAAACACCACTAATCCCACTAGGATCAGAATGCAAAACTAATACTTTCAGGTGCTTTCCTGAGTAGAAGAGACAAGCCAAACCTCTGAAGCCATGTGGGATCCCTTACTGACCCAAATCCATGACACGGATGAACAAACACTCCCCTTCATTTAGGCATTGCATGGTACATGTAAACACAATTGTCACTGCCAAGGCTTCTGAAATAACACCTTAATAGCTCTGAAAAAGTCAGCTTTTCTCTTCTGTGGTTTTTTCCTGTTCATTATGGCCTCGACACTGCCAAGACTTAAGCAGGTGCATTATTTTAATTCATTATTTGTGCATTATTTTAATTCGTTTGACCTCAATGAGACTACTCACATATGTAAAGTTATGCACAAGCTTAAATCTTTGCAGAATCAGGATTTGTGGGCTTAATCTAAATCCTGCTGAAGATTTCAGTCAGGTTTGGCTCTTTCCCTGCAAGAGAGCTACCTTTCCAGTGAGACACATTACACCCAGGATGAGGGTCTGGCTGAGCCTCAGCTGCCCTGGGGTCAGATCCTTTTGGAGACCTAGGGGAAGGCTTGGGACCAGTGTGGGAATGTCTGAGCTATTCCTTTGCCCAGGCACTTCAGAAAGGCCATGCAAACATATAAGAAACAGATGACAAATCCAGGGATGGGATCAAGCAGCAAATAAATGCTCAGCCCCCACAGGTGTGACTTGGCTCAAAAGCATGGACAAACAAAGCAGAGCTTTCAAAGGTATTGATACACCCTTTGAAGGTACAAAGGAAAGGTCCCACTAACCTGGGAAAGTCCCCATTGATTCCACGGAGAAATCAACCCAAATCAGGGATGTTGCACAGTAAGGCACCTAGGATGAGATTTAAAAGCTTTTAGAAGCCAATATAAGGACTCCAATTTATTTGAATACATTTGAATCAGGCCCTGGACACCACAGAGAAAGATCCTTTAAGAGTAAGTGGATAATTCATAGGTGAAATTTGACCTTAGAATATTTAGGAGGATATTCACGTCTCCTCAGCAAGTCCTTATGTTTCCCATAAGGCATCCAGAATTTCACCAGCACTGAAGGCAATAAAAATGCAGTGTATTCTATAAAACCTTATGTTTTCAAATGCTCACATCCTTACCAAAGCCCTGCCTTTTACTGTCTAACATAACAGGCACGGCCCTTAGGCCACAGCTGAATTTGGGCTGCTTTTAAGGCAACATCACTGCATTAAATACTAAAGCATGGACTTTTTTTAATTGTGGTGACCTTTCCCCCCTCCTCTTGCTCCTGCAAAATACAGACTTGAAAGGATGGCATTCATTGGATCACAAAGATGATATGAATGCTTTTTTGAAATAAGGAAATCTACAGGAATTGCCATTTATTAAAAGATGCAGGAGAACCAGCATTCTAGGAAAGGAGCACACACAGAAGTACACACAGCTGGCTCAGGGAAGCTCGTGCATTTATATTAAAACACTTCAATAACATTAAGCACTTTGAACAAATCAAAATTTTGATTATGTGAGTTCTTCAAAAGGCACTGTTGTCCACAAAATAACTTGTTGACCCATAATAAGGCCTTTATGGCTGCTGGATCACTTAGAACAAGCCATCTTGAAAGGGTCTCTGCTGTATAATCCCATTAGTTAAAGACTTGACATCTGATTTCTTTAAGTGCCTTCATCCTTTAACTCCTTTTAAGCGTTATGAAAAATTCCATCTGCTTATTAAAGCAACAACTTAAAATGAGCAGTTACACTGAAAATGGGGAAATGTGTCCCCAGTCTGTTAGTACTGTTTGTTTTATATGGTGTTGGCAAAGAGAAGGAGGGATCACCCAGATAGTCTTTTCTATTCCAGCCAACAGGGAACCTGATCTTTTCTGACCCTGTATCCTCTCTCATGCTTCTACTCTTCAAAAGAAACAAGCAAACAAAAACACATGAAGGAAACAGGAAGAAACTGCCCATTTTTTGCTTTTCTTAAGAGAAGATAGATTCAATTTCTTGCTCCTGAGGCCCACACAGCACTTTCCCCCACTTCCCAACTTGCTCTGCGGTCCTTCAAAGTACAACATTGCAAACTCCAAATGTACAAAGACTCATTAACTGGATGCCTAAAATAAATAATAAAAAAAGTTTACCAGAATCAGGATAAAATAAAAGGATAGGGACAAAAAAAAATTAATCAAATGTTCATTCATTTTCTCTACCTCCTCATTAATGAGTTCAGGCTCATTTTTCATGTGTTAAGAGTTTGGATATTGGCCAGGGACAAATTTGCAGCAAGCACCTTCTGATTTAGACCCAAAAAATCCCACCAGTTTTTCATTAGCTTGGGAGTCCTTGGAATTTTTATTAAAATTAGAAATAGGCTCTTGGCCGGGGGG
>WBMV01000769.1:106225-177893 GCA_013396655.1 Campylorhamphus procurvoides | reverse complement strand
GGGGGGGGAGGGGAGGGGAGGGTAAATACCAGAAGTGCCCTTAAAAGTTTCAGAAAAGGTGAGAAATGCAGCCCTGAACTCCCAGGTACACTGGAGTGGGATTTTAATAACAGGGTTGCATTTGTGGCTGAACCCATAGTGAAGATGTTATGGAAGCTGTGAAATCAGGCTCAGCTACTGAAGAATTGTTTAATCTCTTGTTTTATCCCCCAGGAGGGAACAACAGGAGAAATCCACACTGGGCTCATCTATTTTGTTGCATTTCCTCAGCAGCACTGACTGTTCACCTCTACCCACATTAAAATACTCATGATACACCTTCCCTCCACTGGCCCTTGATGACCTTCCTGCATCCCTGCAATGTAAACTTCCCACACTGCCACACTATATTGCCTAGGTGGTTGTTTTCCTAACAAACATGTACCTCCAGTGTGGATTCTGTAACATGTCCTGGAAAGTTTATGGTGCCAGCCCTGAGAGCAGCAGATGACAAAGTTCCAGGGTACCATCTTAAAGAGTAAAGTGGGCATTGAACTAAGGTCTCACAATGCAAATACTAATGATTTTTGTTCATTGACTGAACTAGACAACGCCGGGGAGAGAGTATTTCAGGTTAATATAAACCATTTTTCATTGATTGATTGTTTTTTTTTTCATGAGGAAGTAGAAAAACTGCATATGGTGATCAAGTGAAAGCTGCTGTCCAAACTCTACGGTTTTCGACTTTTAAAATTGTATGTAAGTGTCAAAACATTTAGAATGTGTCAAAACAAAACCATTTGGCTTTTAAGATGAATTTTTGGAGGATGGAACCATTTAATAAATTCAGCAGTTATCCACAGAGCATTTTGATTACAGGAGGCTCACACCTCCCCACCAGTGACCCTGCTGGTTGGAGCAGGGCACTAATCATGTCCAAAATTCAGATTCAGTCCCAGTACAGGCCATGTGATTCAGAGTTGGACCTGATGATCCTCGTGGGTGCCTTCCAATACAGAATACTCTGTGATTCGTGAAGAAGTGCAGTATTCCAGCACTGTCCTTTGTGCACTCCGGGCTCAAAGGGATCACTGTGCTCTCAGTGCTCAGGTCGGGCTCACACACCTCATTCAGTCAGGCTTTTACCGAGTCCCTTTATTTCTGCCAGTGCTTTTCCACACCAGGAAAAGCAAACAAAACCCCACTGTGCTGTCCTCTGCCGTTCAACAGCACAAACACTTCTGCCACGGGCAGCGTGTCCTGCCCGGGGGGAGCATCCCTTGGCTCACCGCAGCGCTCTCCATCTCCCCCGGGATGGAGCATCCCCATCCCGGCCCCGGGACATCCCAAGCCCCTGCCGTGGCTCAGACCCGACACCTCCGGCTCCCGCAGTGGCCACTAGATGGCTTTGTCTGGCAGCCCTCGCCTCCCACCGCTGCAGGATGCTGCTCTTCCACCCTGGTTTTTCACCCTTCGATTTCGGGCTCAACAAAGGGGAAAAAAAACAGCAAAATTTTCCCTCTAGAAAACGCTGAAGTTTCAGAGCACTCTTTGCTGTCTTATTTCAGGGACCTGCACGGAAATGAAAGCTTCTCAGGCTCTTCCTTCAAAAAAAATCTTCCACTCAGCCCAGAAATCTTTCTACGTTCTCCTGTCAGCTGATGCAGTGACAATCTAGGTATTAAATGGGGCGTGTTGCATCGACACTCAGGACCTCCTCTCCTAAAGAGCCAGCTCTGCTTCCCCTTAAATGCACAGCCTGTAACATTAGACTGGACAAATTGCAGACATGTGGCTACAATTATCAGCCATCAGAGAAAGAATTTAGTCCCTTCAGAAAAAAAAAAAATCAAGTAACTGTAGTGAAAAACACCATGGGAAAGGCAAAGAGAACCACCTGATCTTCCCAGAGCAGCTTTCCTTTTCACTCCCCTCTCCAGAGGAGACACACATCATTCCACAGGTGCCTCTGCTGTGGCCTCACAGCCCTTCCCAGCAGCAAAACATTAACCTGTGCCACATCCCCTTTTGCCTCGAGAACAGAAGTTCATTTGCTCAGATATCTGTTCCAATTTGCTTTTGGCTCAGGCAAACTGCACCTGTCAGTCATGATGCTCTCAGATCCCTGAGAAAAGGGTGGGAAATGGATTTCTCCTCTGTACCAGCAGCTCACTGGTGTTACTGTTGGCAGTGGTATACATATATATGATAAAAAATAGATGCACAATATACAGCTTAAGAAAAAAATACTGCAATAGGACAATGCTGCAGACAGGGATAACTTTGGAGAGAAAAGGGAAAGAATTGCAATATTGTTATTCCCATGCCTGCTCTACGTGGTGTTTATTCAATCCTTCCTGCCTTTAAAGCCCAAAACTGACTTTATAAAAGATTAAAAGGAAAAATTTCCTTTTGCAGGTAGGCAGAAAACTCTGGAATCTAAAGTACTTTTCTTCATGTAAGACTCAGTACAAGTTTCTCAGTTCCATAAAGTTTACTTAATTCTTCACATTAGCTAAAGTGACTGACTGAGGTGACACAGGTAACTCAGGTGAGCCAAACTCTCTCCTGAAGTCAGGAGCAGCCACTGGACCTGTGTAACCTCTGTTGTCTATTGTCAGACCCAGCCACATTCACAGGCCATTAAAAGATGTACTAAAATAGCTGGCAAGTGACCCAAAATAGAGATGGAAATGATAGGAAGTGAAAAAATTGCTTTCACTAAGACTGTTTCTTTACACCAGTCTTATCACAAGAGATAGTAAGTTTTACAAGGCTGATTCCTGCTGCTCCTCCTCTCCATCACCTGGTGCTCCACTCTCCTACCTGGTTTCAGCAGTTTCAGCAGAGATGTGCCAGTTTCTGCCCAGTAAGTCCTGGCCCAGTAAGATTATTGCCCTAGAAGGGAGAGTAGGTCTGGAGGATCAGGCTATGCTGGTAGGAAACAAATGGGTGAGAACAAGTTGGGTAACTTCCAAGCAATAAATCCCCAGCACCAGAGAGCACAGTGAACAGCAGAGTATCTGATGATCCCAGCAGATATCAGAGCCTCCAGGACCTCAGCCTTGTAGGTGCTTCCCATGGGAAGTTACCTGGAGTTGGGGCATTGGGATGGGACAGTTTATAGGCCCTATTAGGAGCCACCACAGAGGCACTGTGGTGTTATAGAGAAGACCCAAAACAATAAAAATAAGAACACGTGTATCTTAGACTGTCTATGTGCTTTCCCACCAGTGACACTGATTTCAGCAGCCCCAGTCCCTATTTCCACCCTTGCACCTTGTCTCAAGTAGACAAAGGTACATCCAGACCCCCAAACAAACCAAGAAGCTGCTCCTACTGGAGAACTCCTCAGCTTTTTGGCAGGTTATTCTCACCTTGGATCAGTTCCTTGATCCAGGGTACTCCACAGCACAGGCTTCCTTTGCTGGCAAAACTGAAGCGGCGTGTGAGGGCAGAAAGGAGCTGCTTGTGTGCAAGGGGAAGGAAGGCAGAGCTTGGTAAACCACTCTTGGGAGTTCTTTGAGCAAACACATTAGCTGGTAAAAGAGATGGGGTAGAAAAGGGACCAGGATCTTAGGAACAGCTTTCTCAAAGCTACTCAAAAGAGCATTTCTCAGATCTGTAGGTAAAGGCACAACAGGATTTGAATGACAAACTCTAAAAAGATGCACAGCAGACAAACAGGTCTCAGTTATCCCAGCATTTGTTTGCAGATGATCAGTGCAAGACCACTTGTTGTATTTATTTCAGATGCTGTATTCCTTCACTGACAAAGGATTAAAGCAGGGAAATCTTTGATCTCTGACGCGTGTTTAACATTTGCAGTTGACTATTCTGATTTTTAAGAAGGCTGTCTCTGGCTCACACTTCCCAGTGTTCTTCAGTGCCTCTTGCTTTCCCAGCCCCTGCACTGAGCAGGCTGAAGTAGGTACCCAAGCTCCAGCCAGCCTTCCAGTCCCTGGCATCTGCTCTGTCATGTGCAGCTTTCCAATATGATAATAAGCAATTAGCCAGGCTTTTATGAACACAGAGAATGGAACATTTGTACATAGTGCAACATTTTCTGCTGAGCACACCAATAGATACTGTGGGGATAATAACAGGCCAGGTACCTGAATCTTTAATGTTTCATGCAGCAGCAAAAAGGGAGGGGTCATGGAGTTCAGGGAATTATCAGCCACTGTTTGCCCAGTAGCTAAGACGGAGCACAGTGATGTTTATTCACCCCTCCAGATTTACAAGAACATCAGTCTTCAGCTGCCTTCCCTTCCTGTCTCAGATGGAAAGCTTAAGCATAGAAACTTCACTATATACCATAAAACAGAAAACAAAGCAAGCCAAAGACTTGGCTCTGTTAGAATACCCATCCAAACACGGTGTTCTTTAACCAGAGCTGAGCAGGGCCAGCCAAGGCCAATGATGTTTTTCAGACTGAAACAGTTTCTTTCCTTGGTTCCAACATTTTACAGAGAAGGAAACAGAGCTGACAAGAGCTCAAGGGTCTCATCCCAAGAAAATACATGGGATTTCTGCCCCCAAAAAACATTTGCAGGCCTGTGCCATCTTCTCTATCCTGTCCTACTCTAAGGATGTGGAGCCAAAACTAGATAAGAGACAGTGTCGCCACCCTGCTCTTACTCACTGCTCCCCCTTGCTAGGGCCACACCAGAAGGTTTAATTGCCATGTCAGTAAACACACAACCTCCCACCACAGACCCTCAATTAGGGGAATGATCACTACTGACTTGTGAAAAGCTGGTGCTGTACAACAAACTGTGAATCCCCAGCAAGAAGTGCTGAGCCAGCGGCTCTGCCAGCTGGGAGCAGGGCACAGCAGCAACAGGGAGAGCATCCCCAGGGCCCAGACAGCGGCTCCTGCAGGAGTGCTGGAGTATATCTGGCATGAGGCAGTAAAAATTAATGACTGTTCTGCAATAGAGAAGCTGCTGTGTATGACAGAGTGGGGGGTTTGGTTCATGATCACCAACCAGCCAGTCCAACAGATGAAAGAAGAGGGGCTCAGCCACTGGCCAGGCTGGAAGCAGAGCTGGGGACAAGGGCACAGACTTCTCCTGGTGCTGTTGAACTACTATTAAAAGCAAAGAGAATATCTTGTAACTGTGATTAAGTGCAAATGCTTCATATCTTATTTTGGAAACAAAGCTGTTTTCATTTCTCCCAACTGAAGCTGTTATTTCTAGTTAGTGTGTATTTATAATGAAGATGCCAACATGAGCAAAACCATTATTTCTTTCTTTTAAAAGGGAGCTTTGTTCTGTTGTTTCATTTAAGTGATTTGGACATCATTGTAGAACATGAAGCTGATCTTTAAAGGTATTTGGAGAAATATTTTCTTAGATAGCCATCTTCTTTCCTGTCTTTAGGTCATACTACAGCATTGATTTTAAACTAGGAGTCAATTGAGAACTTTACAAGAAATCAATGCTATGATGTGGTTTGTGAGCTGCTATCTTTTCCAGTGTTCTCAGATAGTCAGCATGCTGGAGTATATTAACTCACCCTCTTTCCAGGGATTTCATGTTATTAACAAACAAATTAAATTCAAAATTCTGCTCAATTTCCTCCTGAGGAAGCTCTACAATGGCTCATCTGCCCACTCAGTTCATGCCTGGCATGTTCTCTACCCCAGTATTTGTTCACTTACCTCCCTCCAACATGGGACCTAAGCTGGACCAGTCCCCAGTACCAGAGCCCCTCCCAGCTCCAGCAGTGCTTGTTAACAAGGTGTCACAGCCAAGGCCACCACCACTGACCCACTAAATGGCTGTGACAGACATGGAGAGAAAAATGGGGCTCCTCACTCGAAAGAAAAATTATGGTATTAGAATTTTATTGCTGAAGTGAATCACATTTTCAACTGTGTCCTAAAAGTAAAGCCTTAAAGACAAAGAATGCTGTGGGATTTCATCACCCCAACAAAATTTTATAGGAGATACAACTTGAGCATTTTGGTGGTTGGAGCCTCAGCTGTGGGGAGCATGTGATTATGAAACATTCCCAGCTTGAACTCACATCTCCCTATACCACTGTTCTTGGTAAGATTGGAAAAATCAGCTCCAAAGACTTAAAACTTGAAACAAATAAAATGGAAGCTTTTTTTATTAATAAACCATAATCTAAATGAATGATTTTGGTTCAAGTACTTCTAAAATTGTGTTTGTTTCTTTCTAGTTGAAGATTACTATACATAAATTTGGAAAAAATTGGTAGGAGTCCCACTTCACCTCAGTTTATTGAGGTGGATACAGCAAGAATAATGATTTGCTGCTTACCTGGCATTTTGAGATACCTGGGGCTGTAGGAATGCAGTATCCTCTTTGCAACAGCTCTGCTCATTTCCTTTCTCATAGAGCAGCTTTCAGGTACTCTAAGGGTGCTCTTACACTAATGAGTTCAAAGAAAGCTTACAAGAATTGTAAAGTTATTTTCAAGTGAAGACCCCACAGCAAATGCACAGGAACAGCATCTGTCTCACCCTTGTCAAAGGTTAGAAGTCTCAAATCTACAAACAGTTCAGGCTACAAATTTACTTCCAAATAAAATTCAAAGCAGTAGTTTCAATGTCAAACCTCCTGCATGTTTCATGACCTGGATGCTGGGAAAGGCAGCCTTTATTCCTGCCACCCTGGCTAGAACCACTGGTGAAAGAAGAGCTTGAATTGGGACCTTCATAATTTGGGTATGGTGAGAAAGCATCATCCCAGAGGCAGTGACTTCAGAATTTGTACTATAATCACATTATTTAAATGAGAATTACACACAGAGTTGTGTTTCCTTTGCATGGCATGTTTTAAGTTGCATAAACAGCTCTCAGGGTAGTCAGCCAGTTCAACTGCTTGGTCCTGCAGGTCACAGCCATGATCCCCATCACAAGCTCATAGTACAAGGATGCTCCCAAAGTCCAGCTGGGTTTTTACAGCCTCTTCTGAGCCCCATTCCTGCACAACTCATCACCCCTAGCTGGTTTAAAGCTGGCATTTGCACTGCCATTCACAGTGTAGCTGCCCCTTTGACCTCACTCTGATCCCTTTAAGTTATAACCACTCGCCAGACACACCTCCTGCCCACAGCCCAGGAGTCCTGCACAGCAGGGACAAGCCCAGAGCTGAGTCAGTGCCTGTCTGGAATAACATCCTGAAGGGACAGGACTGCTGGACAAGAACTTACCTACAAGAACACCCCACATACCTTCTTTTCTCCGTCAAACGGCTCCAGACTGTGAAAAAGGGAGGCATTGAGGCTCACTGGATGCCTGGGGGACACCTTCAGCTTTCTGCTCCAAGCATCAATGTGCCTGCACTGCCCCTCAATGGAGCGATTCCTACTCCAGCTGTTCAATCCTCCTCTGATCTGCCAGAAAGGGAGACGGCTCAGAGCTCCTTTGTCTCCAGCCATTTCACTTAATTCCACTGATGTCTCAGTTTGTCAGCTACCACCTCTGATCTGATCACCTGGATGAGAGATCAGAGCAGAGTCATCCAGCTTATAACAGGAGAGGCAGATGCTTGCTGAGCTCCGAGTACACAGAAGCTTCTTTGCCAGTGTGAAGAATTGCTCCACAATCCTCTAGATGCAGGGTCACCCAGGTCCAACCCCGGACTCTCACTTTGCATTCATGCTCCTTTTTAAATAAAATTAAGCCACTAACATTTTCACAAGAGCTGGCAGCAGTCGCTAATGCACAAGTGCATAAACTAGGAGTAGTAACCACAGTTATCATTCAAGTTTTTGGATCTCAGCACTTGAAAGGAAAAACAGAAGTTAAAGAACAAGTTCTCCATGTGGCACAGGTTCAGGTGCAAATACCTCACAAGCCTTCCCCAAATTTAACCCAGTTTTAGCAAGTTCCTCACTTAATAACTTGGGAACCCACCCTGAGAAGAGCAGTTTTTCTTTTCCCTCTTTTTCAGCAGTCAGATAAATACCTTTAAATGTCTCCTGGTCTCAACCCCCATTTGGCCTCTTCTATTTTGCTTTGGGCTCAAAGCTGAATTCAAGGAAGGTTGTACAGTAAAATCAGGGAACATACAAAGTGGAAAATTCTGATGCTCTGGTGTCCACGAGAAATAATAGTTCTCCTCACAGGACTGTTTCAGGAAGCAGGGCCCAATAGGAACAGAAGAAACATGTTCCAACTCTAGCAGCTTTCATGGATAGAATAGTCTTGTACATCCCTGCTCCACCCACCCAGGTAAAAGTGTTTTAATTAAAAATTCATAAAAGTTAGCAAAAATTGCTTTCACATGTCAGTGTCCAGAAGTTTTCAGACTGGTTTACAGGATTTTTTTTTTCTATCAGAAAAGTGAATATATATAAAAGAATTTTTAAAAGGGAAATCTGGCATTACAATCCTCAAAATATATTGTCTTGCTACCATCTCATAGGGATCAAGCAAGAGTTGGAAGGGGCCCAAAATGAAGAGTCTGGGACAGTGTGAAAAGCTTCTCAAACAGTTTTCAGAGTCAGAAGAGCATTCATATACTAGGACACTTCTCTAAACTGAAGCTCATTCCTGGCCCTTAACTCATGAGAATTGCCAATCAATATTGTTTCACATCTTTCCACTGAGCTCTGCAAAGTTTACTGACTAAACAGAGCAAACACTGAGAGTTGTTTCACCTTCCACTGTGCTTTGCAGGCCAGCAGAGAACAATCCCACCCTCAGCCTTCAAACTCGTGCCATGCCAAAAATCAGTAACAAACCAGTTAAACTCACACCTACTCACTGCTTTTTCAAACCTGCACCAGGGAGCCCCCAAAAGGGGAAGCTTGGGAAAATTCAAAGTTGCACCATTCTTTTTGCAATTGTCCTTGCCCTAAACTGGGTTGCAATTGCTAAATTCCTTTGCTCCAGGCAGCCAGGAACACTGCACACTGTAACAGCACCAGTTATCCCAAGCACAGTGGCCTTGGCACTACAGACCATCTCCAGCCAGCCCAGGCACACACAGGATAACAAGTCACAGCTCACACCCTGCTCCCCTTGTCCATCCACACTGAAATGCAACTTAATCCATCCTTCACCGATCTTCCCATCAAATAATTGCTGCCCTACTTTACAGGTCAAACAGTGTTCAAACCTTTAACATCAAGGGCAAGGCTCCCATGTGCTCCATTAGGGAGCAGGACTTCACTTCCCAGCTTTGATTCCCACAAGCCATTTGATTTGCCTGCAGAAGTGACTTTCACTCCAGCTGTAGTTTCTAACATGCCTCCCCCTTCCCTCACCCCCATTTCAATGCTGTGCACATTTGCCCTTGGATGTGTCAGGCCTGTGTTTTCGAAGAGCAAAATGAAACTTCAATTAAAGAGGTTGCTGCTGCTGCTTCTTCTTCACCCTCCTTTCATTTTCTGATGTTCCAAGAGTCCCTTGCACTAATCACCATTGAGATCTGTTAGTTTATACAACCATATTTTAAGATTCATGCTTTTGGAGGTCATTTGACTCATTTATACATCCACAGGGATGGCCTGATTTGCTCAGCTCAGCTTCACAGCCCTCACTTACAGCAAGGCTGTGTAATGGGCTTTGATGAGCTCATGAAAAGAGACAAAGCAAAAATGTACAACACTTCGGATAGACATACACAGAGAGAAAAGTTTCTGCTGGAATGAATCAGAAAGAGCTAACTGCTGCCTGCAGTTTCTGCCCTGCCTTTATTATGATTTAAGGTCCTAATGATTTCCTTTTAAATTATTTTATCTCCTCCCTGCCCACTGCCACCCTACAGTAACAGGAAGCTGTTTCAGTGGAAACAAATATATGTAAATGCTGCACCTTAATATTTATACAGCACATTTCCCAAAGCAATCAAACCCTTCACATCAAGACACATTTTTATACCATACATTTGGAAATCCTAGAAAAGGGCTTTTCAAGCAGCCTTAAAAAGCAACACAGGCAGCAGTGTGTCTGCTTGTGCAATAATCACATCACCATTAGCAGTGAAGGCAACCTGGGAAGGAAGTTGTTAGCATAAAGAATTGATCTTTTCCACAAGTTTTTGGGCCATGAAAGAATAAGCAAGGCACAGCAGAAAAAGGACATTTTCTTATTTTGAATGACTTTGCCACAACACATTACATTTTAAAGCAAAGCCAGTGGTTCATTTTATTTCAGAACTAAGTGTATAACTGCAGCTACAGGTTAAGTGCCACTTTTGGAAAACAAAGCCAAACCAGACCCCTTTGTCCCTCTCAGGTGGCCCTGGACTCCCACAGCTCCTTCATCTGAGGGCCCTGCAATCTTTGCTCATCCACTGCACACCTCAGGTGTGAGACAGTGTTATTACCCCACTTTTATAAACAGGGAACTGAGGCACAAAGGCAAAAGCCTGTTTGGTTTTTCCAGGGATAATCAACTTAGCTAAGGGAACAAGACATGACTTTTTCCAGTCAGTTGTTACCCTGGATATTGGGAGGCTCAGGAAGATGACACTGGGAGTATGGTATGAGCCTAGGGGAGCAGATCAAGTTGCATCATGGGCTCCCCTTTGCAAACCCAGCCTGGCCATCACACCTGGTTCATGAGGTTCTGCTCACAGCTGCACAGAGCAAGTAACTTTAACTGGAGCTCCTTCTGATTCCTTTTTGGGGGACAAAGCATAAGCTTTTGGTGGTGGTGTTTCACACCTAACAAGTTTAAGGTAATTTTTGTAGACAACTTTCATTTCCCCCTACTTTGCAGGCCCTAATTCTATGCAGAGCCAAGAAAAGGGAACAGACTTATTGTGCCATTACTGAAACTAAAGATGGAAAGGATCATAATCTCAGACCTCTAGAGCAGCTTTTAGGCTGCAAATGTGCCTGCAGTTGGCAGAGCCATCCAGGTTTCTAGGTATCTGTTAATCCTGATGTTTCACACATACAGTCAGAAGTCAATCAACAAGAAATCTCAGATCCACATTTACAGGGAACTATTAAGTGCCTTACAGATGTTTATTTTCTGAGCATACAACAATGGATTGCATGGCTTTGTGGATACCACTTTCACACAAATTTCTCAAGACATCTATATGCTTACAGCATCTATTAATCTTTAAAAAAACCCAGCTAATAATCCTGCATTGGAGACAATCCACAGCCACCCCTTATCCTGGCAGCCTCTCCAGGTGGCCACAGCACTGTTTGCAAGCCCTGACCATTGAGGACAGCTTTAGGCACCTCAGTGCATAAAGACATGATGGCCTTTGGCACATGTTAAAAAATGTACAGAGTTCCCGACTCAGACAAAACAATGAAATCTCTCTGCCTTTGTGCTCAGTAGAACCAGGATAGGAACTGCAAGGGCTGTGCTTCAGCACACACTAATTTCCCCCTGAAAGTTTTTTGAGTGGGAACGTCTGATCTTGATTGATTTTCACTGCTGGACAACACACAACAGTCCCTACTTGGACACCCTATAACAGTATGCTAAATATTCAAAGGAACTTGGGAATTTCAAGGCTGAGCTGTTTCACATCCCAAGAAAGAGGGAGAGCCTGCAGTGGAATTTGATAAACTCTCTTCTTTGAACCCCCCTCCCTTCTCTCACTGCTACAAGTTTAATAGCTCAGTACATAGCACTATGGTGAGGAGTCAGATCCACCACACACTCCTGACCACTCAGAGCAGTTCTGCACACACACCTACTCTGGGATGTAATTTCTTTTGGAAAACCATTATCACACCATTGGGAATAAATACACCCAGAGAAGCATTATGGCAATTAACACCATCATACCTCTTAGAACTTTTCTTTCCTGTATGGAAACAAACAGTATTTATAAAGAACACTTCCACAAACACATCCATAGCAACAACAAAAGGTCTGCAGACAACTCTGCGATAGAAATGATCTTTTTATTGAAAACCTAGAGGCCCAAGACAGAAACCTTCTTGTGAGTGCAGCTAAAGCAGCAGGGGACCCTGCACACTTCCTGAAGAACAGACACCCTCCCCTGCTACCAGAAGAGGTTTTATAAACACTTCCTGCTTTGCTTCAGGTAAGACTCACCTGGAGCAGCCTCAGCAGCTCCACCTAGTGTGGGTGGCCAGGCTGATTTAGCTTGCAGCGTTGGGCTGGACTCGGTGAAGGTGTTTATCCTCACCTGACAGAGGTCCCCCAAAGGCAGTAGCTGATGTCTCAGCAGCAATCTTTCCTCATGGACAGGGACTGTCACAAAAGTCTTGGCAGACAGGCCAGATGTTTGATAAAATCCACTATACTGTGCACAGGATCACACATCCAGCACCTTCATCTTCCATCTGAGAGAAAGTGACTGATGGTGGAGTGAATCTTAGAAACAAACCCACCAAATGGGTCTTTTCCTGTCACCTGAATGGGATATTTCAGAAAAAAAAGTAAATCAAAATTTGTCTGCACCACAGAAAGTATATTCTTTTTGGTATATTTATATCCTAAAGGCAATTTGACACAGGTAATTTCTGATAATGGTTCAGAATCTCACAATAAAGAAGTCCTAAGAAGCCTCTGAAGGAAAAAAACCCCAATATTAAATTACAGGACATCTTTCATTTATCATCCCACATGCTGGGCCAGTGTAAACCTCATAGACCCTCTCCTCCTGCCTGGACCACTGAACATGCTGGGGTCCCTCTTTATCACCCACGCTCTCACTGAAGGGACAGGCTGCAACATTTTGTGCATAAATGCCCATTAACCTTTGGGCTGTTTAGCTGTACTGCTCGTGTTGTGGTCATGCATTTATGTCCCTCTGTTAGAAACTGCCATCCTGGCCCTTTTAATTTCATTGTGCATCTAATTTTTGAAGTGTACCAAAGATTTAACTGTTTCTGGATCTCTGCTAAGAAAGAAGTGGAAAGACCTGTGATGGTATTTCCCAAACACATATGGGCTCCATAGGCTATGGACAACCTCTACACCAGCTCTGAAAACCCCAGTTTTAGGATTCTATTCCGAATTAGAAGCAACCTTTCCAACCTTCTGCCAGAGTCCCATCAGTGTGACATTTCTGTTCAGTCTCTCTCACTGCCCACGGAGTAAATTGGAGTAAATTACGTGTGCCAGGTAAATTGGAAAGGTTTGCAGAAAAAGCCCTGTTGTTGCCTCAGACAAGTCTTTAACCTAACAGCCCCTGCAGAGGCAGGAGAATCAACCCCCTTTAGAGTGGAAAGGGTTAGTGCCAATCTTTGAAAACACAGATTGTCCCTCCTGGATCATATATATGCTCACCCCACATACAGGCATGCACATATATGTGTATACCATGTTAGAGCTGTCCTGTCTAAACTAATACAGGACTTTGAAAACCTGTGGGCTGCAAGTTGGGCACTGTAACTCACAGACCAGAGAAAGCCTGTAGTCAAACAGAAAGAGAATTCCAGAGGTCAGGAGGGCTGGCCAAGCAGCCTAATGAGTGAGTGCCCCCTGGCCCCTGAGCCCAAAGAATGGCACCATGTTCTGTGGCCACAGGAGGTCAGGGTGAGGACACTGCTATTTAGTGTAAGGCTGAATGGTTTGCCTCATTTTCCTCTGAAAATTAAACCTAAGAAAAGTAACTTGCACAAAAAATGCCAAATCTCCAGTGGAGAAATAGCAATGAGCAGTGAGAAAACTCTTTCTTGGTTTTCTAGATAATATATTTATACTGTCCCCAGGGGTACCTGTCTTTATAGAACACAAGGCATGCCACATTGCCAGGGAACTGCTCCTGGGAGCATCCACACCTGCCAGGACATCCAGCCAACCAAGAGCAGAGCACTCAGCAGCTGAGGAGCAGCAGGCAAGGCCTCTCCATGCCCTTTGCCGTGTGTCCCACCACACTGCAGGGCATTCCCAGACAGGGGGGCTGGAAGGAGCCCTAATTACAGTTCTTAGCAAGGACCAGCATGTGACCAGGCTGTGGGCATGGTTGTGCAAAGAAATACCTTTGGACTAATGGTGTCTGCAATACTCCTGGTATTTTTATCAGGATACATCCTTTTTTAATTTGCATCTTAATACTATAAGGTACTTACACCTGACAGGTCTAAATCCTTTACAATGCATCACGTCAAACAGCCCATTTAGTCTCGACTCCGTGGTACAAAGTAGCACAATACACTCAGGTTGCTATGCTGAGTTGTGTCAAAAGATCTGCTGTTTTAATTCCCCCATAATCGTGCGGATGGAAATAGCACATTGGAGCAGTTCAGAAGTTGTTCCAGTGTGCCGTGTCAAGTGCTACTGCAGCACTATTTTGACAGTGAGTCATCAGGCAAGACAATGAATTGAGACAAATATTGACGTGCCACAAAGTTTTCTTTCTTTTTTTCTCTATTTTTTCTCCCGCTCCTCTCAAATCACCACGGTGGAGAAAGGAAATGAAGTGAGTGGGAACAAAGTGCACAGCGTGGTTTGGAAGCAGCTGACCTGCCATTAACAACATTTTTTTCAATTATGTAATTGAAAAAAATTACGGAGGCATTAAAGCTGTGACTTGCAGCAGAGAAAGGAAGAAGAGTTCCCACTGAGACGCCCTCTCCTCCTCTCCTGGCAGAGCCTTGAGCTTACACAGCGTCTGCTCCAGTGTGGGGGAGTGAGCTGGAAGGAATGGAGAGCTTTAATGCAAGATTTCCTCACCACTGCCAGGCCAAGAGACACCTCTGACATTACTCTGGGCTATTCTCTGCACACAACCTGTAAGACTTGGCAGAAGAGGTACGACAGGTCTCTGATGAAGACACTGAACCAGTGCAGGGGCTCTGGGCTCAGCTCCCAGTTCCCTCCCTGGAACTGGCCAGTCCAGAGCCAGTCTCTGGACTGGGAGCTCACTTTCACCTGCTGTCTTGGAGAAACACAAACAAGCAGGAACACAGCACTTCAGCCAAGGGGTGACAAAGTGAATGTAGGCAGTCACCTCATCACCTGAAGAAAAGGTTTGGGATAAAACTCTTGCTCCCTTCACAAGAAATGCACGTTTTCTTTTATGTAGATTAGCACAGTCCACACTGATTATATAACTGGCAAACAAATCCACATATTAAGGCCCAGTTCACATGTAGGCACAAAAATAGAGCTGGCTGAGTGAATTCAATAATTAGTGGTTTGTAGGCAACTCCTACCAGCAAAGAGAGTCAACTGATGTCCTGCACCTCATCTCCTTTAAATGAGAATGGTCCTACTCTGGTTTACATGATAGATCTGTCTGAACAGAGTCCTGTTCCAGCCTGAACCCAAGCTAGTTGTACAAAGGGACAGCAGAACACCAGCAGTGACTGCAAAACGCACATTATTTCATCATCTAGTGCTTCAAATCCAGTTTCTCCTCTGCTCCTCTGCCCTCCTTTTCTTCAGCAGAAGGTGATCATTGCCTGTTTGTAGCTCATACTGCCAAATATGTGCCAAGTGAAAGCAACCTAATTATATTTATTGGCATGCAAATACAGCCTACTGAAGCTTAAGGAGGTTATAAAAATACAGTCATGCTAGTAATTAATATATGCTATAAAGTGATGCAAAAGCCATATATGGCAGAGAGCCTTGCTGGACCAAGGCTGGGTTCTGCTGCAGAGCATCTCCCTGTGCCCTCTTTTAAACAGACCCTCTTCTGAAAGTTGAAGACATTTTCATGATGAACTTTGCTCTGCTAAGGTTCACTCCTATTTTTTAGTTTATTTTTGAGTTCACTTTCCAAAACCCTGGGTATTTTTCACCAGGACATTCCCATTCCCAGGTCCAGCTGCCCCAGCACAGTCCAGTGAGGAAGCATTAGCAAGATGCTGCAACTCCTGGGCCACCTCTGCTTTTCCCCTGTATTCCTTCAGACTCAGTCACTCAGTCAGGGTGAGTTCCATGAGTGGAGCGTCCTGTGAGGGACACAGGACCTCTATCCCTTGTGTCATTAAAGAGAGGTCCTCCTTCTCCAGGGCTGCCAGTGCAGCTCCTTCCATCATCACCAGGTTCACATACACAAAAATGAATGTCAATTAGGAAAGCCAGACTGTCTCGGTGGGAATTTATCTCCAAAAAAAGAACAAACAAGCCCCACAAGGCTCCAGCTGCCAGAGGGGATGAGAAGTGCACCTGGCGTGGAGAGGGGCTGGCAGAGCAGAGCCCTGTGCCACCCTTCCCTTGGGACATTTATGTGAGCCACGGGAAAAGGAACCTCCTGGGGTGTTCCTTAGCCTTTGAGGGGCAAATACAGATGATCAGCTGATTGCCCTAAACCTTGAGGATTAATGGATGGTCTAATCTCCCGAGATTTAATTCAGCATGGAAAGCCCATTGGCACCTGAAGCCTGGAGCACACACATCCTCACTGACTCGGCTCCAGTGGAGTATGATAAGTCATTTTGTATTTTTGAAGCAGAGCTGCAAGGCAGCAATAACACTTCCATTTTCAGTGGTCACCACAGCACCAAGTAAATATTTTACCAGTGTTTTACAAAGCAGAATCAGTAATGGTACATTTATTAACAGCGTTAGCAGTGTAAGTATTAATTTTTCATATGCTCCCAAAGTGTAATTAATAAAGCCCTGCTTCTTCTCAGACCACAGTGGGGGTAGTTTCAGGAGCAACAAAGATTCACTTCTTTCAATCTCAGAGTAAAACCAAACCACTGCCTGGACCTTTTCCCTGCCACTGGATTGCAGTGGAACTGGGACAGACGACACTGAACTTGACCCAAATAAAAAATGAAGCAACGCAGCTTCCAACATTCACAGGGAGGTTTTTGGAGCCACCAAAGCAAAGTACACGAGTGAAATCTGCTGAATTTCCGAAAGGTGTGAGTCACAGGTCCTAGAAATGATCAGGCGCCTTGCTAACTTGGGTGATAAACTCCTATTAATCTAAAAAAGTGCCAGAAAAAGAGAGATGTGTGAGGATACCTGAACATCTGAACCTTATGACTGGAGCTCTTTGAAGCAAGTTTAATTTATGTGTGTATTTGTTCTGCTTGCCCTCAGTGTAAGTGGTCAAATATCTTTGCTCTTCTCTAACAACTATTTCCTTTTGTCAGAAAATTAAAGTTTTGACTGACAACTGAAAAAAATGGTTGTTGTAGCAATTGTCAGCCTTAGATTTTTTTGTCAGAAATTGCTAGTAGCTGTTTTCCATAAGAAATTAAATCATTTTTTTGATCGAGTCTGCTCGTGGATTTTGTATGAATGATTCCCTGGAGAGTACTTGCAATACTCTGCAGCTCTCTGCCCCTCTGCTCACCTACCTATAAAATCATGCTATAGCAATATTTACCTCTCTGACTCAAGTTTTGTGAAGCTTCATTAAGGAACATTTTCAGATCACTTTGAGATTCTTAAATGAAGGCTGTCCAGGCAGTATAAAATTCAATTACACTAGAAACTAAAGAGCCATGATTTAATCTTAGCTTCTGAGTAAAACACAAATCTAAAACATGCACATTATAAGTGGAGACCAAAACCAAAAAGCACAATTGGAGAGGTGGAGCTGTGAACACAGTTAATGTGATAATGCCCCTTTACCTCAAATAAATTAGTTATGGCTTCTCAAACCAAATCTGCGGCCAAGCCTGTGGATAACAACAGAGGAGTGAGGTGCAAACATGCCTGAGTACAGACTGAGGGGCTTTTCTCAGCCACAGGACTCAAGCCCAGCAAAATCCTGCACCTTGCAGCAGATGATGGAGGGTTAGGGAGCAGGAACAGAAATCTGTATCTAGGCAACATCAGGAAGCCTGTATTTGGAAATAAATGTTCTTTGTTTCTTTAATGAAAAAGTCTGTTAATAAGGACATATGATGTGAGGTGTACTTGGCTGAGAGATGTGAAAAAGCCTTCTCACCCCAACCTAAGACGTGACTTCTGCATGGTCATCAAACAGTAAGGGCAAGAAGATGACAAAACATACCCATGCCAAAGCACTACCAAAGAGGCCACTGCCAACTCAAAGCTTCAAGTTTTCCCTTTGTGCTCCTTTCCACAGCTCTCCCAGCAAAATACGTGACTGCAACACATAAACCATATGACCCAAAGTGTTCAGTAATTTACTGGGAATCTGGCTCTTGGGTTTCCCACAGTAATCCAAGCTCCCTGGCTGTGTAACATAGGGATTCTCACACCAGCTCAGCCTCCACAAGTGTCAGGTGCTGGTATGCATCAGGTGAAAATCATTTCTGCCCTGAAATAAGTTCAAATCAAATAAAATCGAATCAATTCATTGTTTTTCCTTGATGCTTTTACTTTCTGTTTCTCTGATTGTTCAGACCTTGTTGCTATTTCTCTGGTCTACGAAGAGGAGAGCAGAGAGCTTTTTCAAACTGCATTGCTGATTCCCAAGGAGAGTTTCTCCTTTCAATCAGTTTTTCTCAGAGCCCCATCCAGGACAGAGGAAGAGGAGTTTCACACAGGCTACAGGCAAAGCCATCCCATGCTTCATGAGAGGGTTCAGCTCTTCAGTGAACGGTTTTATTCCTGTGCCTTGACTGAATATTTCATAAATTAGTGACTGTTTTTGCTCTTGTGCCCCAGACATTTATTCCTAAGAACTGTCAGGTACCAGGTGGGGTTTTCATGAAAAGGAGCACTTCAGTGATCATTTCCTGGTGTCCTATCTTTTAAGCATGAGCTTTATAAATACATAAATACTCAAAAAGCTCAACATTTCTGATGCAGTCTTAACCCTTCCTTATCAACATGCTGGTGCTGTAGCTTCCAAACTAATGAAACCTTCCTGTGAGCATGTGGTGTTTGTGCTTTTTTTGGTTACTCTGTCAGGTTATTTATATGACAGAAGCCTGCACAACTGCTTTTATTTAACCTTGGAACAGGAAGACTCAAGGGCACATTTGTGATCATACCTACACAGAGAGCTACTGAGTTCCTCTTTTTCAGGCAGCAAAATACACTAATAAAATCTTTCCCTCTCCAGTATCCAGATGGAGATTAGGCAGACAATTCTCCCTCCCAGCCATAAAGTTGTACAATTGTCTTAGTGCATTACTGCTTGGGTTTTTGTGCTTTGGTTTTTTTCCTGCAAGTCCCTACAGACCACATAACAAAGCCAAAGGTATCCAGCATGAAGCTGATTATGAGTTCTTAATTCAAGAACAATGATTCGCCAGCTTTTAAAAAAATAAAAATCATAGTGGAACTAGGCTTGCAGTCTCTGATTTTCCATACATTCCAATGCTAAACTTGTCCTTTACCAGTGGGAGGTGATAATGAAGCTTCAGTTCATGGATTTGCATGAGAAGTGGTCGCAATTATTTGCCTGGGTAGGCAATGTGTAAGGCATAAAGTCAACATTTTTATGCAATCCAGAAATTGCTGTCAAAAATGCTGCAAGGTACATTATTAATTTGTATGGGTTTTATTATTTTTATTTTGAAAATCTCACTCTCTCCAGAGTCTTTCCCATTGAGACTGATGAGGATTGGGTACCCCAATTGGGTACCCCAATTGGGTACATGACTTCCTTGAGATGCCTCTTAGCAAAAGTCTTTCCAGAGATGTACTGCCTTAGTGCCAGCCCACTCAGATGAAAGAGTTTCTTCTTTCTTCTCCCATGGTTTATGGACAGGGTGCTCTGTCCTGGCTCTTGGCAAACAACCAGGTGCCTCTGAATGCCCATGAGGCAGGACCACCATGGTCCATTCCTTTCTCAGCCAGGCTGTGCAGGGCAGACAGGGGGCAAGGAGCCCTGCCCAGCCCCTTGGACAGGCAGAAACAGCAGGGCTTTCCTCACAGCAAAGGCTGGCAGGAAGGAAAGCAAGTGCTTCCTCAGCTTCTTCCATGGAAAACTTTAACTTTTCCCAGACTAAAGGCTGGACACTGTCATTTGGAAAACCAGAGGCATCTACAGTAAGTTCTCTACTGTGTGCTGTGACCAGGAAGGACAAGGACCTGTTGGTGAGTCCAGAGGAGCTCATAAATGGTGTAAAGTCAAAGCATCACCCACAGCAAATGAAAACACACAGCGACAGATTAAGAGCAGAAGAAAGAGCAGACAGAGCATGGCTGTGAGGCTGAGATTTCCTTGCTTGGGACCAAAGCAGGCAGCTGAGCCCATGAAATGCAAAGGCACCCAGGCACAACCATCTGCTGGCACAGCCACGCTGCTCACACAGCCCTCCTCTAAGTGCCTTTGTTCTGCAGGCACAGCTGATCCAGACACAGCTCTGCTTGGATTACTTACGGTAGGACTCCTCCGAGCTTTGGCTGCAGGGAAGCAGCAGAGGAAGGACAATTCAGGTGCTCCCACACTGCTGTTTTCCTCTGTGGGACAGACTCCACACCCCACTGTGCACTATGGCCAGAGAATCCCATTGTACCCATCAGAAAGTAGGGCAATAAGAAAAACATCTCTTTTTACCACTCTGTAAAGCCCGTGCTATCAATTGTATCACATTAAACCCAACTCTGAGCTTTATCCCCTGCAGAAAATTAGTGGATGGTGGGGTTATTTTTAATTTTTTAACCAATCCAGAGTAAGAAGAGCATTTTGCCCTTGAAGACCCCATTTCTGGGGGCAAGCTCACCAAAACCAGCAATGGTTAAACATTGCCAGTGTTAACTGGGATGCAGTAAAACACACATGAATCCCTCCCACAGCCTGACAGGGACCCAGATAAAAGGAAAGGAAAGAAGTGCATGTTTTTTCCTGTACCTCCATCCCTGGCTCTCACAACAATAACCAGTTGTGTTCTTGAGAGCCTGGCCCCAACTTTGCAGTCAGTTGTGAATTTTAACCCTGAACCTTTAATCATTTAAGGATGCACTGAGTAAATGCAGTCCTTACCAGTCAAAGGCTGGAAGAATCAGACTTACTGACGCTTTTTGGAGGCAGGTAACCTTTGGTCTTTGCCTAATAAACTGACTCCTGGCTCCAGGGTCACCTGGTCACCAGATATCCCTTGTTTCTCTGAGGTCATCTATTCATAAATCCATAAGAACCTACAAATTTATTCTAAATTTTGCCTTGTAGCAGTTTCCTTTTGTCTCAGGTTCCCACTCCCATCTCAGCAAGAGTTTTGTCCTTGTAAAAACCGTAGGCACAAATGAGCTCTGGCATTTTCTATTTGTGTATTCTCTAATACTGTGAGATAAAGATTTGAAGACAGATAGAGCGTTTAATGGTAGGTTTGGATATTTTGGGCACACAGACAAACAGATGCAATCAAACTTAACACTCACTAAATGTATCTATCTTGCCTTGAATGGTTATTAGAGTCTAAAATTAAATGAAAGCCAGCAGATATAAAATTAAATAAAATTTTGCATATATAAAACAAAAGGGCAATCTGGAAGCTGTTGTTTTGCTTCTCATACAGTAGTGAAATGGTTAAGGATTTTTTCTGAAGAACTTTAGAGGCACAATGGAGAAGCACAGAAGCATAAATCTGAAGGTTAAATTCGTATTGGCTTTGCTCCTCCTTCCCATAGGAGCACAGATGGTAAAAACCTTAAAGCTACCCCTGCTATTATCATGGAATAAATGAATTATCAGGTTTCTCCCTCACAACGCTAACTATGGAAAGCACCTTCCTACTCACATCATGATCAAGATCATTTAAATGAAGAAGTGGTGTTTGTTTGATTTGAGAAAAGAAAAAAGAAAAAAAAGAAAGAAGAAAGAAGAAAAAAAAAAGAAAGGAAAAGACATCTCTAAAAGGCCTGGATCACCTTTTGGACTTGGAGGAATTGCTTTCACAGTCGCCTAAAGCAGCAAAGCCAGGCGAGCCCACTGGACTTCTAAAATGATGCAAGGAGCTCCCTCCTCAGATTCTGCATCAAAGAGCTGCTGGCTGTTTGTTGTGGTGTCTGCAAGAGACACCTGAGAAGTGGCATTCCTAGAGGGAAAGCAAAGGAAAAAAGAAACCAGCCTTGCAAGGAGCTTTCTGGGAGGAGAGCGAGGCAATGTGAGGGATGATGAAAACAAGGCAACGCAAAGCACTGAAAACCTACTGGAGGGAAATATTCCCTCTGATGCTTTGGTTAAAATAATCTCTTGGAAAAGATGAACCCCACTCTGCTTGTGCTTCTGCCAGCCTTGGTGCAGAGTTAAGAGCACTTCACCAGTAAGACCCCTGTAGGCTTCAGGAAAGCACCTCACTTCACACAGCAGCAATTCATGCAGATGAAACTGTGATTTCAGCCGCTGTCCCAGTGTTAAAACATGGATGAAACACGACCAGGATTTAAATCTCTGTGCCAGTACTTTTGCTCAGGCTCAGTGAGGAAAAGGAGCAGACTTTGCAAAGCCAGTGAGATGGGTCTTAATTCAATAACATTACCAAGTGAACCCCAAGGGTCAGTGTGAGCACTCTCGTGTGCACTGCCCACAGCCACTCAGCGAGTTTTATCACCTCTTCTTAAGTCTCTGTAAAGTGAAATTAAATTTTAAAAAACCTGGAGTTCTGCTGTTGTTTTGGCTGTTTGGTTTGGGGGGGTTTCCCCCTCTGGATTCCTAAGGGTTGTAATCACCTTCTTCCAAGAGCTGCAGCTTCATGAGCAACCTGAGGATTCCCACCAGCAGGAGATGGCAGCCAGGCAAACCTACATACGTGTTTGCTTCTGTATGTTCTGGGAAAGAGGCTGTATGAAATTAATGGGGTTGTGTTGTGCACGTAATTTATAGCCTGAGGTGTCAATGAGGTCTGAACTTCAGGAAATGTCATTTTATTTTAAAGGGAGGGATCACCTGAAAAAAGATTTGGTTTTCTTCAGTCAGATCATATACAGGTGCCTTTTCCCTTTATTTTTCATGGAATATAATTTGGAAAATGATAGTCATTCTTCTTTCAAAAATACAAGTAGTGAAATAACATGGGCACTGAAGCATTCAGATGTAAGTGATAACACTAAAAACTAGCAGAAATACAGTAAGGAGAAAATTAACATTAGCTGTTCTCATGAAGGTTCAGCAAAACACTTCCTCTGACTTACTAATTTAGTCATTTGTGCTTCATCATTTGTTCAGATGCAAGCAAGTTATTGCATGATTGAATAACACATAATTAGATTTTTGCTGTTTAGATCTGCTGAGGCACCTCAGAGCTGCTCTCTGCAGCAACTGGCCCCATCACACAGGGGGCCGGGGCATTCCAGGGAATACGGCCAAACCCATTAGGGCTGGAGGTGTCTTTAGCACAGCAGAGGCTATTTTTGGAGTAGGTGTGGTTTTCCTTTGGGTGCTTGTTTTATCTGGCATAAGTTTTTGGCCAAGCCTTTGCAGCCAGATCATGCACACCCCCTGCCCACTTTATTCCACACTGGGCTTTCCCTGCCTTGTAGAAACCATCCCTTCAAAGTCCTGCAAGTCCTAAAAGGAGCTTCTAGTGGAGACAGCAAGCAAACAACACACCTTTCCCCAACTTTCTGTTCTCAGAAAAGTGCTTTTAATATCACTGGGCAGCATGGATGCCACGAAAAAGCAACATGGGTACAGAAATAGTCTTGGATGTGGTGGCTTTTTTTGGTTGTGCTTCTTCTTCACACCTCCTTTTTGTGAAGCTGAGTGTGCAGGCAGCTCCCAGCCATCCTCCCTGTAGGTTCTGCAGCCCCTGAAGCTCAAAGAACCTGAGCTCCTCAGAAGAAAAGCGCAGGTCTGAGACCACGACCTGTGGGCTGGCAAACTGCAGCCACCACACTGACCCAGACCGAGCACCACATCACTCAGGAGCTTTTATTGCACAGAGAGATGGGGGAAAGTGGTAAAAATAACAAGAGAGAGACAGCAGAGAAAGCTTGGGGATGACCCTTTAAGCCCCTGTGATGAAAATTCTGAATGGATAAAGAATACCATTGCATCTCCAGCAATGGTGGTGTCTCAGCAGTGGAGCCAAAGTGGGGGGACAGGGCAGGGGAAACATGGGAGGGCAGCAAGGGGGAAGGAATACAGCTCCTCTGGGAACATTCCCATGGGCAGGCAGGACAGCACCCTGGTTTGCCCCCTCCACGTTCCCTCTGAGCCCTGCTGAAATAGCACAGGCAGAATGAGATCAGCCACAAATGGCCAGACACATGAATTGTACGGAACTTCTTCCTAATATCCAATCCAGACTTTCTCTGATGCAGCCTTAAGCCAGTCNATCAGCCACAGCTGCAAGGCCTTCCCATGATCGCCAAGATTTCCTTCAAATGTAATTCTGGACTCATTATTACCAAGCCCNGAAGAGCCCCACACCTCCCTCTCCTCCCCACTCATGAGGAGGTTGCAGACAGCAGTGGGGTCACCCCTCAGCATCCCCCTCTCTGAGCTGAGCAAACCTGGCATCCTCAGCCACTCCTCCTACGTCTTGCCCTCTAGTCCTTTCACTATCTTTGTTGTCATCCTTGGGACACATCCTAATGCTTTAGCATTCTTCTTGTACTGTGGAACCCAAACTGGCCCACAGCTGGCACCGAGGCTGCACCAATGCCCCATCAGCTCTTTCTCCTGCTGTGCTGTGCCAAAGGCACCCCAGCCTGACCCTCTTGGCCACCAGAGCACCTGGTGAACTCACACTGAGCTTCCCCTCAGCCAGACCCTCCAGATCCATTTCCATGGGGCTGCACAGCCGTGTCCCCAGCCTGTGCACACACCCAGGATCATCACACCATCCTGGGTGCAGATCCATCCTTTGTGCCTGCCCAGCCTCACCCCCTGACACTGCCCATCCCACACGGGGAGGGTCAATAGCCCTCCTCCCATCAGCCACAGCTGCAAGGCCTTCCCATGATCGCCAAGATTTCCTTCAAATGTAATTCTGGACTCATTATTACCAAGCCCTGTTAGTCCTCAGCATCTACCCCACCTTTTTCTCGGAACAGTCAGAAAAGAAATTCCCCCTGACCAGGACTAATTACCATGGGAACTGCTACATGCCATCTGTCATTCCCATAGTCCTCAGGATGAGCTTGCATGGGAGAGGAGCTTTAAGCCAACACAATCATGCAGTAAAAGGGGGGAAAAGCAGACATTCCATCTGAAGACCATAGTGCTTTATACAGAAACACTCCACAACATTGAGCTTGGGGAAGAAAAGTTTAACTCCCAAAAGAGAGGTAATCAGTCTTGAGCAAGATGGAGAATATGGAGGATGATGGAGGTTTCATTAGTTTCTCTTGAATATTAAAACCAAAAATGTAATAACTATAGTAATGGCTTGTGAACAAAATTCCAGCTAAATGCTTCCAGAATAACTCCACTCTGAAACAATGTGACCAGGAGAGGTTACAACAAAATAAACTGAAAGTTTGCTTTAGGGTTGGTGAATTCCATGGAATAGGTGAAATTAGATTCCCATGAATATTATTCCCTGAAAGACAGAGGGGGCTCGGTGCTGTAACACCCTCTCAACACTAGATTAATCAAACACTGTTTGACAAACCAATGATGTTTGGCCTTTGTTTCATGATGAAGCCTTGTCCTGTCTGATTTTACTCTTTCTGTCTCATCAGCTTTCTGTGGGAAAAGCCCAAAAGGTACCTGTTGGGCAGATCACACTTGCATTCCTCCTCTCCCTCTCCTCCCAGGCTGGAACCAGGTACCTTCCAGCACCCACCCAGTTGTGTCTGTGACAGCTACTGGAGGAGTGACTGTGAGCAGTTTCACTTATCCCTCCAGACTGAAAGCCACAGTTTTAAAATATAATGCTCTTATTTCAGGAGGAAAGGGATTTCAGATTACTGGAAGCAATGGCGCTCAGAGTTTGAAGGCAGTTCTCCTTTCAGCTCCTGGAAGGGCTGATTTGCCCTAGAAGTCTGTGGGCTTTACCTACCATGAAAAAGGGGATGCAAAAATCATGACAAATTAATTCCCTGACAGATTTTGGGGCAAATCGTGGACCTGGCTGGTGAATTCCACAGCACCAAACCCTCAGCATCCTGAATGTACAACACCTAAAAGTGCTTAGTAACCATCATCCAGATATTGGACTTCTTTTCTGCCTGGTATCAAAATGCATTGACCTCCTCTTTATCTCAGTCAATAGACCCTGATTTCAGTCTCCAGAGAAATTTGGGAATGCTAATTATGATCACCTCCCCTGCAATGGAGACCTTGTTCTGACAACCTGAAATGCTGACTTCCAAAGGGAAGAGTGAAATTGTGCACAGATGGACAGGAGGTTCCCCTCTGCAAACACACAGTGTGGATTTTCTGCAGATCAAGAGCTGGACATGCTGGCCTGGAAGAAACCAGCTCTGTCTGTCAGCAGGGAGATCCCCTTCCAGAGGGTCCTTCCCTGCTCCAGGGCCCCAAACACTGAGCTGGAGAACCCAGAGCCACTGCAGGCTGTCGTGGCAAGGATCTGCAGAAACTTCATTTCCCTTCCAGAGCCTCCCACCCAAATAACAACTTGCTATTTCAGTAGGAAAGAACAGCCTTAATACTGACATTTCACAGCCTTTTCATGATTTACTTTGTAACTTTTGTGCCATTCTTTTAAACACAGTTGTTCGTAATGTCACAAAAAATGGCAAATATCTTGCTTGGCAGGAAAAGTACCCTCTTAACTTGGAGACAACCATTTTCTTTCCTGGAATTACTCTTTCTAGGAACTGGCAATGCCAGAAGAGTAGTAAACAGTGATGAGTGCAAACCAGTGACCCCAGGTGTTTTGCAGCTCTCCCCTCAGTGCCAAGGTGTGCCCTGTTTGGTGCCAGGTCCAGCATCACCATGTCACTGCCCCGCAGAGAGGGAGGCCACAGCTGCTGGTTCACATGACAGATGTGCACCAGGAGAACTTTTGCCCCCCACATCTGTCTTATTTATACTGAATTCAACCATTTCTTTGAAGAAAGGAAACGTTCCCTGCCCTCCTGTGCACGGAGTCACCTTCTTAGATCCAACCCCACGCTGCAAGTCATTGCAGATATTCCATAGTATTTATTACAGGAATTAGACTTTCTGAATAGGTGCACATAAATTCAGTTTGCCCAAATAAAAGAAAAAGCCCTCTCTGGGCAATCCTGGTTTTGCTATGTTTGACTAAGGACTGGGATTTTGTCCTAAATTGTTGGGGTTTTTTTCCTCTATGCACATGCACCTCTCCCCAGAGTGTAACCTTAGCAGTTAATAGAGAGGCTCCAACACAACTGGTTGCTCTCCAGCACTTCCAGGCTGTAGGAAAAACTCTATTGTGAAAGCAAGAGACACGTTCCTTCCTGCCTGAGGTTTCACTGGCAAAGGGGGGCTTGGACATACATGGGCACTGAGAACAAAACTGTTGCTTAGAGATGTCTGGCTGCTGAAATGAGTGTTACTCATTTCTACCTACAGGCTCTCGACAATAACACCCTCTTGGTGGCCACCTTGCTGTACTCATACACTGGAAAAGATCTGGAGCAGGGGGTGTCTTTGAACTACACAGTAATTAAAATAACACTGAGCAGAGGAAGAAGAAGGTGAGAAAAACCCAGTCAAATTTCACCTTGGTATAACTCAGCTCATAGCTAGGTTTAACTTGGTTTAGCATTTTTAGGAAAAGACCTATAAAGCAAATAATAGTCTATGAGATTGAGAGGGGAAGACATGATGTTCCTATGAAGTGAAGTTGTGGTTGGGAGCTCTTTTTCACCTCATGAAGCCCATCCTGGCTGTAACTCCTCTTAAAGCCATTCAAAAGCATCAAAAACACTGGAAAATTTGGTCTCTTGCAGCCTTGCATTTCTTAGTTCCCAGAATAAATACAGGGCAGAAAAAGGAGGAGGGAGGCAGGAGGGAAGCTCCAAGAACCAGAGCAAAAAGGAAATGGAAACAGGTGAGCAACTTCAAAAGCAAAGGCCCCAGCCCCAGATTTCCCCAATGCTCAGGCTGGCGGTGCTGTGGCTGCCAGCACAGCCTCTGACATTCCATGGCTGGAAACAGTAGTGATGAGAACAGAAATGCCTGTAACACAGCAAATTAATATTGCTGGCAAACCACTCCAGATTACCTTCTCCAACAATGTTATAGAGATAGGAGAAAGCCCTAACAAATTATGTGCAGAGTATAAAAATAATAAATTAAATTACAAGTGAGTAGCAACTCGATATTTTGCATGAAAAATCGATTTTCTCTCTCAGCTCTGTAATATAGCCAGCAAAAGAAATAAGAACCCAGCACATTATCTCCTCAGACTCCAAAGCTGCCCAAGGAGGGACCGTGTTGTTACTTTTCCAAGCCACTCAAGTTCTTTCTTTGGTAGTAGGTTTTGTTCTGCATTTCTCCTTTCACCCTCTCCTGATTCAGTGACCTGGTGACTTCATAGGTGGAGCAGATAGTGCTGCCTCATTTCCAGTCAATATTTGATACTGTGAGACCTGTTTTCTCTCCTTATGACTTTGCCAAACTCCAAATGTTTCAAGTGAAGTTTACCATTCCAGTTATCAGGCTCAGAGTGGATGCAGGCTGCTGGCATTTGTTTCATTTCATCCCAGCCCAATGGAACTCTTCCTGTAAATAAAATAGTGGGAAAAGATGTGGCCTGTCATTGACACAGGGCCCCAGAGCGACGCCATCGCAGCAGACAGGACTTTTGGAGAGTCTTTCAGCAAAGCCTTCCCTCGGAGCTGAGACAGAAAACATCCCATGTCCAGTCCAGAGCACCTGCAGGACTAGGACAGCCCAGCCAGTGACTCACATCCAGCCTTTCTGCTTCCAAAAAAGCCTTCAGCAACTAATCACACTTTTCCAAAAGTGTTACTTTTATAAATATCTGAGACAGCTGCTTCATGTGTTCTGCAGCAGTGCCACCCAGCTCATGTAACTGGGCACAAAAGGCAGCACCACCAACCTCCAAACTAAGGTGCTTTGGGGCCAACGTCACCCAGACATTTCCCTATCCCTTACAGTTCTGTGGTTTTGGGGTTTGTTGCATTTTTTGGGTTTAGTTCCCACGCCTTCTTGCAGTTCAGCTGAACTGTCTTGGAGTGCCCCAGGGTCTGTTTGGAGAGGGCAGAAGTGACCACCCATGGAATCCCCAGGGACCAGGAGCAGCAGACACTTCACCCCTCAAGAAAGAGGCCCTTTCCACATGAGAAAGAAAAATAATTTTCACCTCTCAAAGCAGCCAGCTAAGGCTTAATGAACACTCACAAGCCAGAACAAAGCTAATAAGGCTGAACTGATGAAGACAAAGATAATCACAGAAGAGAAAGGTTCTGCTGCAGTGACGAGAGGAGCCCTGGTGGGATCACCGTGGCACCAGCTGCAGTCAGCAGCATGAAAACCTCTCCCAAGAGTAAAACCAAGACCCATGGTCTCAGGGGCTCTGAGAAGTTACAAGCTCCTCAAATGTGCCCTAAACCAGGTTGTACTCAACCAGCTCCCAGCCCACCCCGGTGAGAACAGTGTTTACTTGAGTTCACAGATCAGGTTATAAACCTTCATGCTTCTGACAGAAGTATTCTCCAAAAGAATGCCTGGAGCCCTGCCACTTGACAGTCCTCAGGTGCACACTGCAGTGAAAACAATTTGAAGGTGTCAGGGAACAGGGAAAAGGTCAAATCTCTGCACACTGTTGTGTATATAACGTTTCAATACCTGTTTCCTTATTTTAAATTCCCACACAGGCAAGGTGCAAGGTTTAAAATGAAAGAATAAATGAATAGCCCATCAAAAATAATGATGGAATTAGATCTCCCTGACTTCTGCTTTGTTGTTTGTCTTGCTGGAGCCCTGACAGCTCCATCATTTTGTTTTGTTATCCTGTGGCCAGCTGTGAGAAGAAGTTACACTGGCTTGGAGAGGGATCTTCCTCCTCGCTGGTGCAGACAAGGCTCTGGTGTGAAAGTTTACAAATCCTGGGCACTGGAGGGTGAATTTCAAGGCAGCAAACTGCAGTTTGTCACATCACTTTTCTTGGCATTGAATTTTCCCTGAATGCTGCCCAAGTATTGGAATACATTCCCAAAAGTTGCCAACAGTAGGACGTTTCCTCACCCAAAACGAAGAGTGTTGACACACAGAGTAACTGTGGCAATGCAAACACCATTTTGTCTTGTCCTATATAAACTTCCACAAAACATAATTTTTTATATGTTTCCACGCTCCCTTCTTTCACTTCCAACTTCTTCTCACAGCCAAACCCAAATACATTCCAGATTTTCCTTAGGGAGCAAAACTTCCTCTCTCTTTCAAGTCACACCAAATATAAAGCTGACCCAGTTACCAGGGAGCTGCTCAGTCAGAAATCAGCTGGGGAAAGCAGGATGAATGACATTCTGGGTCAAATGCATAATTAAAGGGTACTAAATACAGCTGGCCATAATTTTTCAAAGGAAGAGGATTTTATATACTTTTTTTGGAAATCAACATCTTTCAGTGTTTTTTACGTTGCCAAAATTTTGGGAGTTTTTACTGTCTCACATATTTTGAATACAGCTATTTCTACCAAAGCAGCCAGAAACTGTCAGGAAACAATAATCACAGCAAGTTTTCAACAAGAAATTTGGTCTCAAGTAGGATTTGCTTTGTGGAGTGTAACTCTATCAAAAAGGGAAACATTTACTTTTTCTCTGAAAACTTTTTACCAAAAGGTATTTCCTTTTTTTTCTTTTTTTTTAATCCCAAAAGTAGCTGTAAAGTAACTATTATTTTATTATTAAATCAATAATCTGTGCTGAACTTACACCTACTTGTAAAGAAGTTATTTACAATGTTGAGATGCATATCAATACTTTTATTTCCCCAAAACTCCACATTAAACTCTATTCTTCTGCTTGAAACCAGATGCTCTTTGAGGTCCCTCCCAACACAAGCCATTCCATGATTCTGTGATTGGTATTGAATGACTATTTCCATAAAGATATGGAAAGAAACCTCTCTATTTCTCCATCCCTTGAATGTAAGGACACATTTTGAACTCTGCAATATGAAACAAGTTTAAAATTTAATAGATATAATTTTCTCCTCGAGAAGAAAATACACAGAACCTGTTTTTCAAGGGAACCAAGCATTTGTTTCTTCCTTCTATCAACCTAAATCAATTTAGAGTACCTACACTTGCACTTACATTGCTCCCTATTGTATTATTTTTATTTGATCACATAGCAGCTCTTCCCTTTCAAATGTGATTGCAACATGAACTGAGTACATTATTTTTACTAATTCTTTGCTTAAGAAACAAAAGTTCACATTGACTGAAATGCTGATTGTAATTAAGTTGGTTTAGTCAGAACAAACTCCTAATAGAATTTCCTTTAATCAGTTCTGGTTTTACAGGTTTTTTTGGAGGTAAATTTAATCATGAAGACACAAAGTCATGTGTAAATGTTTTATATTGTTTTGACTAAAATATCTCCTCTTACCCTGAAAGACAATTAGTGCCATCCTGGCATTAAACATTGTTTTGATTTCTTTGACTCCAAACTATTCTATTTTTTAGCTTGTTGGCACTTTGATAAGGAAACAAGTTATTTGCAGAGCTCTAGCCTTTGTAGCACGTGTGTGTTTCTGTGTGTCTGCAGGTCTGTGTGTTAATCCATTTTCATCTGCTCTGGGAATTTGAGCTTGGATTGAATCACAGAAGTGCACGCTGCTGGGTACTTGGCAACTGGAATAATTATCCAAATTCATTTGGATGGGAAAGACTTTTTCATCATTATGTATTATTGCATCACAGGAAAAGAACTGACCTGCCCCATCCCAGAGAGGATGGCATTTAGATCTAAACCTCGTGAATAAATTTCATCCAGAGGGATGAATAATATTGAGTACTGAATTATCTTTATGTGTTTTATGGTCTTCCAGCAGAGCTTTGTTTCACTATGAATTTGGAAAAGTTCTTTCAACTTTACAACTTACCTTCTTATCTTTGAATATGATAAGCTGGAGATTTTACTGCAGAGAATTCTGGTTTCTAGTCAAACTGTACACTATCAGCCTCGCTGCAGCCCGTGCTGAGAATTAGCAACATCAGAAAGAAGCAAAAGTGGGACTTGCACTCTCAGATCAATTAGGACAAAATTGCATAAAATTGATATTCAAACTAAACTTTTCAGAAGATGCAAAAAATCCTACCCATTTCTGTTTTCCCCTCTCTTGGGTGCAGAATAATCAACTTAAACTTCAGCAACTGATACAAGAGAGGATCTGTTCAGAGGCTCCTTCAGTGAACACAGAGCAGCCCTGGAATGGAAACGAAAGCATTTCGCTGGTGCTGCAAGATGGATTGAGAAGGAATTTGGGAAACAGAGCACTTGGAAGCAGAACAAGGGGACTAGGCAGGCTAAAGAAATGAAGTTATCAAAACAAAACAGAGCAGTAACATGAGGGACAGACACTAAGCTTATGAAAAGTAACTCAAATAGGAAGGAAAGCTGCTTGCCAAATATAACTACTCAAGAGGCAAGTGCTGGGGAGGGGGCTCTCCAAACAGCAGGAGCCTGCTGAAAGAGCATCTGAACTTCATGTGGTGCTGAAATCCCCCTGCTCTGCTCTGGCTCCAGAGCTCACAGGGAGGGTGGCATTGCCAGGGGGCTCCCTCTGAACCTTTGGGCTTGGGTGAGTTCCCCTATTTCATCACTGTAGGTTTCCTTGTTGTGCTGCTTTTTCCACACCTACATGCAGATTGTGATCCTGCTCACAGAGCTGCAACAAGTGAAGAGAACACTGGCTGCCTGGGCAGTATTCCCTGATATAGTTTGTGCAGCTCCTGATTGCATTGCCATTTCTCCCACAGCAGCTCCCCTGCACGACACAACTGAGACTTACTCACAGTCAGATTTTTGCCTGGGCGGTGGTTTATTTAAAGCTGAGGTTCCATTCTAGTTACCGTCTCAGCATAATGGACAAGAGCACTTTAGCTCCCAGCTTTGCTGTTGCTGATCAATATTGATCTGAAATGCAGGTACAGTCATTGTGCATTGAGGGTCTTTGGGAGTCAGAGCTGGAAAAGGAACAATTTACAGGTTTCAGTTCCAGCTATTGCAAATTAGTCATGGGATAAAGAGATTTACCATGCCAGTAATTCCAAGACGAACTGGTAAGGTGAACAAAATGATTTTAGAGTTTAGCAGCATCACTGTGTGCTCAGCATCAAAAACTCACACTCAGATTATCATTACCTCATTCCGAAGGGGCTTAAGAGACACGTGGATATAGATGGAGCAGCCGAGGCAAAGTGAGGTGTAGGGATTTCCAAAGGAAATGATGGAATGAAAGCCAAGTCCCCAGGCTATAACCCTCCAGTAAAACCCCCTTTGTTTTCCTCTCATTTTCACTGATTTATTTATCCAGTGTCAATGCACATGGAAACAATTCACCTGACAGAAATCTTCAACTCTCTTCTAAGTGCAAGAACTGGAGAACCCAGTTAAAGAGTTTAACATCATGAGATGGACAAGGGCTTGAGTAGAAGGACTGAGTTAACCCTATGCATTTATGTGGTGCCTCACAAGTATGACCGAGATCCCCAGGGTAACACAAATGTTAGAGATGCCACAATTAATATAATTATTAGAATATCTGATTTTTCACAGTGTTCCTGCATGTAATCAGAGAGTCCCATCCATAAGCACAGTTATTCATTGAAATTCTGACTATAAATTACACATGAAGTACAACTTGTGTCTTGTTTTCCACACTTGGTTCCTAAAGATAGATACCAATCCATGTTCTAAGAAGGAGTAACTTCACAGGAGAGTGAGGCTGCCCTTGGAATTACAGGGGAGATGCTCTTAAATGGCAGGTGGTACAAAGTGATGCAGGGGTTGACCATACAGAGCTCTCTCTTGTTGACAAGTCCAAAAAGATAAACTGGGGTAAAAACAGGCTCTTGGGCCCCTGGCATTACACTGGTGTGCAGGGCAGCAGCAAGGCTCAGCTGTCCTGGTGAAAGGGGAGAAATACAGCTGCTGGAGTGTGGGCACTGCCCCAGGACACACACTGGTTGTGTGGAGCCCAGACATGGGCAGCAGAGGGGCAGGGATTGGAGCTGGTGCAAGAACTGCCATAACCTTGACCATGAGTTTCCAACACCCAGAATTTCAGGGCACACAGAACTGGGTGATGCACAGACACTGCTCTGTTCTCACCCTCACTCCCCAGCTGGATGGAGGCTACACAACAGCTTCATTAAAGCAGTGGGTACATCACAAACCACTGGAACAGCAGAACTACAGTCCCACACAGCATAGTTGAGGCTGCAAGAAAAACAGCGGGTTGTCCTTCACAAATATATTAAAATTAGACTGTAGGAAAGTCTGACTTACACTCATTTTGTGAACTTTAAGGATGACTATTTCTATCTCTACACCTACGTATGTTCCCACACAAAATACTGCACTAATTTACAGCAAAAGAACACAGAGGATTGTATCCTGACTGAGACTCATACCTAAAACACAATAGAAATTGCAATATTCAGAGATACAGAAAGTGCAGAGTGCAGAGATATTTTGGGGGAGGGGGAATAAACTCAAAAAACCCACTAAAAATCGGGGTTGTGAGGAGAGTTTCAGATCTGTTGTTGCAACCAGAAAGGGCAATGGGCAAAGGAGAGTCATGTTCTATGATATGGCCAAACCTTGGTTAGCATAAGTCAGAATTAAGACTGATATGTGAGTAGAACTTTCATTAAGGACTTATATCTGACTGTCTTGGTTCAAAATATTATATGAAAAGTAGAAAAAGTGGATCATAAAGTTTAAATAGGATTTTCCATTACTTCACAGTGTTATTTTGTTTACAATACAGCATCCATTGCCTTAGCTTAATTTATTTTTGGTTACTATTTGCATTCTTCGCTTTTTGGACAGAAAATTCCAGATTCAATATGATGTTCAGGTTACCAAAAGGGCTTAAAAAAAACCCCTTCTTTAGAATGTCTGCATGTTTGCATCCTGTGCTGCACAAGTAAAGTGAGTGAAGAAGTCGGTAGGAACTTTCCACATTAACATTAGTTACAATACGAATTGTATTAGTTGGATTAATTGTATTAATTGTCCTTCCAGCCAAACCTCCACACCCAAACTCCCGGGACATGGTGGCTGGGTCTCCCCGTTTCAGTTTTGGGAATTTTTATCTGCATTCTTCACAGGTCTGCCACAGAAGGCTTTGAGGAAGTCCCATCACTGGGAAACACTTCTGTTCTCCTAATTTATGAAATGCAAATAATGATTTTCCCATAATGTGTTGCAGTCCAATAAGGAAAACCACAACAATAAACCCCTAATGAGTTGTTTTAATGAGGAGAAATTTTTCATGCAGAGCTGTTGGCTAAAAGAAACAACAGAAATCTTACCTGCTGCATCTCACTGGTCCAGTTCAGACTCCCCAGTATTCATGCCCTTAGGGTTAAGCTGGTACCAGAAAACAAAGGAACAGCAAGGCAGTAGCTTTGGGCTTTTACCCCAAGACCAAACCCACCACTGCCATATAACTCCAAATGCTGCCCTAGGTAAGTTCACTCTCCCATTTCACATAAGTGGAGGAAGCACTGGAACAGAGTGTGGTGCTGGCAGCTTTCTGTGGTGGAGCAGGTACCCTCTGCCCTCCCGGAGCTGGGACAGGGCTGGGAGAGGGTGCTCAGGCTAATCTGGGGAAAACAAGGTGATGTTTGTTTGGGAATCCACCTCTGCTGTGGCTCAGGGTGGTGCTGCAGGTGGCCAGGCACAGATCGGGGTTAACCAAACACCCTGTCTGTCACACCCTGAGGACACCCCTGCTTTGACACCTGCCCTGTGAAGGCACAGGGCACACAGCACTGGGATAAACCTGCAGCTGGGCACAGCCAGGGGCACTGGACCAGCCCAGGGACAAATGCACCAGCCTGGTTAGCTTGCTGCAGGCTCCAGCAGGGCAGTGACCTTCGCCAGCCCCCTGAACTGCACTTTTTGGCCTGAGTTGCATCACAAAGTCAGAGAGAGAACCCGTAAAGAAGAGCCAAGTGCCATGCCAGATGGGTTTCCCCGCTCCCTGCCAAACTGCTTTCCCTGTAGCCATCTAGTGGAATGCAGCAAAAATGTTCCCAGGCAGGGAAAACTGAAGGGAGGTCTCCGTTCAAATCCAAATCTAAAGGCAGTCACCTCTCTGAAGGTCTTCTGAAGCAGCATGTCCAGCCACACGGTAGCAGCTTTATTAGGCAAAGTCCTGCCTTTGAGAAAATATAACATCCCAAATATAATGGGCTGGTTCCTCCTGTCAGCCTGGTTCTACCGTGATGTAACTCTGTTCTGTGTCAGATGAGTTTGTTTCTGATTACATAAAGGTAAATGAGGTGACAACTGGGCCTATTAAGTGTATATTGAGCTGCTTCCCTAAGCAATCTATTTCTTTCAAACACAGAGATTGTTTAGTTGAGACAAGTGTAAACAACTAATTGAAAAACTAACCCAGTTTGTTCCCACCATTAGCACAGCCCAAAGGACTGGAATTTCCTGCAGCTGTGGAGGGTGGGTACTGATCCATACAGGAGAATACCTGGGGGGAAAATCCTACTCCTTCAGAAGGGGGAAGGAAATGTTCAAAGCACGACACAACTTCATCAGGAAACCAGGAGGGACAAATAAATAGGAGAGTTCTGCAGCCAGCTGCAATAACTAAGTGAAGGGACAAAACAGGGGCTGCACTCCATACCGGGCAAGTTTCTCTCTCCAAATATTAATAAAATGAAAATGCAGAGCTGCACTACCTGTCCTTTCCCCGGTTCCTTCCTCACTCCAGTACCTTCATTTAAATTGCCAGCTGGGTTCATAAGAGACAAGTTACTGCGAGATGTTAATTCTGCTCTTCACTTCCACTCACTTTCCAGATTACAGCAATTTACAGCCACGACCCTCCCGCAGTTTTTCCACCTGTAAAACAAGAAATGGTAGGGCGAAGAAACACTGGAAGTTGGATTCTTTTACTGCAAGGTTGGTCTCATCGTGTAAGTTTTGACATGAACTTCTGCATAAGATAAATGCTAAGGAGTAATCACCTCTTCCTGGCTTTAGCTAGTTTACAAGTGTTTGAACTCTAATGGTTTCACACCTAGCTCTGGGCTATGCCAAAGCACCGATTAAATTACAAGAGTAATTAATTAATTAATTAAGATTAATAAATTAATTAATTATTAAAATAATATTTGCAAAGCCTTTGAAGGACAAAAGACACACGTAAGCTGTAAACTGGGTGTTATTGAACCTATGCAGAGCTGAACTGGAAAGGTGAAAACACAATCTTACCAGTATTTTCAGATTTGTCGACTGTGAAACACACCTCGATTCTTCATGTTGAAGAGTACATTTCTCAATGATGCCAACAGAACAAGAGGATAATCCTATACAAATGTATATGAAAGTTTCAGACTGTGAAGCAGGAGGATCAAACTGCTTTATCCTGAGTTCCCTTTTACTCCACGAAAATCTGGGATAACTGGGCAGATGTAGATTGTCTGAAGGGCAGGTTACTAGCAAGGTTCAGATGGGACTGCAGAATTTGTCCTTAAGTGTGTGGCTTTTAATTATCTTTCAAACTCTTTTTCCCATCCAAGATAGTCCCATAAAAGCAACAATTAGAGATTCTGAGTTATTCAAGGCTTTTGGTTGCTGGAAACACAAAGGTCTCATTTTTTATTTTTCTGAATTCCCAGGGTTTACTTGCACAACTCCCATTAATATTGATGGGAGTAAGATATCTTAAAAATCCCAATGCACACAAAAAAAAGAATAGACTCCTAAGTGAATGTCTATTATCAAATGACAAAGAGCTGTAGTCTTTGCAAAAGCCAGTGAAGAGTATTCTTCTGTTTAATGCCCTAATAAGTGTCCTATTATCCATTTAGTTCAATTACACTGAATGAGTCTGGTTTTTCCAAAGCCTTTCACATTGTCACAGTAAGTACAGGAGGCTGACAAGAGAGATGAGTCACTGCTGGCTCTTGGGTGGCTACACTGATGTCTCTCTACCTCAGTGAGAGCCGGATCCACTCATTAGCAGAGAGGAGACAGCCGTGACAATGGCCCCCAGTAGAGCCCTCGAGGTACCAATCTGACAATGATCCCATTGTAAACCTCTTACCATCAAAATGTTTTTATTCTCATCCATTACTCCACCTTCAGGGACTTGGACTTAAAAAACAAGGAGGAAATGGCTCCCTTCTGAACTGCTCCAGAGAATATAAGGCAGCACTGAACAATTTAAGCCAAGAGACACATGTTTTTTGATATGCTGCTTAACTCTCAGGAATTGGTTTTGTTGTTTGTACACAACAATGTCTTTTTCTTTTAGGAGACACCCCTTGTCTTTTAGGAAAAGCCCTCCACGCTGCCACAGAGGAGGACAGACACAGTATTTTCCAGCAGAGAACATATCCAGGGGTTTCTCAAGCATCAGTGACCCCAGTTAATCTTATCCTGTCAAAAGGGGCAGTATTCGAAAATAGGGGATGCAAAATAGTTACTGATTTCAAAGAGATTTCATAGTATTTTAGTATAAACTAAAGGCATTTCACATTTCATGTGCCAGCAACTTATCCAATATGCAGAAGACTAGAAACATTGAACCATGGAATATCCTGTGTGGAAGGGACCCACAAGGGTCATTGAGTCCAGCTCTGACCAGCAGCAGAATCTTAGATATGGGGTTTTTTTCCATTCAGTAGGTCATCCAGTTTCCTTTAAGTACTGAAACACTCTGTATGCAGAGGAGTGTCATTGCTCCCCAGAAGCCTCTTTAATATATTGGGTAATAACACATTTTAAAAATTGGCCATTTTTTTATGATGTACACATACCTCAGGTTACCTGTGAGGCATTACAGCCCACCTGGTAAACCACAAGCAACTGAAAAACTATACATATACCTATATGTGTAGATATATTTACATACCCTGACATGGCTATTTGAATTTATTGCAGGGATTGGATTAATAGGTGGTGTCCCTACTACAGATACAGTTCCACTGACACCATCATGTCCCCTGCCCATTACCACTGTCCTACCCCAAGGAATAAGCTTTAAGGAGTCAAAATTTATTTTAATGTAAATAAATATTCAATACATCAATAAATCAAACCTCAGCTGGAGGAAGGAAGGAACTTGAGAGGAAGTTTGTGTTGTGCCTGTATTTTCATGTCTCTCTGTTCCCAGCACACAACTCAGCAGGCACACCAGGTCCGTCTTAATGTCCCCATGAGAAGTGCTCAAGTTCTTCTCTTCCCCCTCTATTGCCTTTAAATCCTTTTTCAGAATTCAGAGATTCAGACTAACTCTTGTCTCTATGCATATAATAATAACAATAATCTAGAAGATGGAGCCTCACAGTTTAAACTTTTTAAAATAAGCTTATCAATGAGGACTAAAATAACACACACAAATATTTCAAGCCCAAAACAAAGAGAAAACCAAACCACAAAAACCCTAAAAACCATGACCAGGATTTCAAACACCATCCCAAGTTTGGGTAACACCTTAAAGACAACAGGAAATCTGGAGGACTGGAAAGATGAGTCAGGGCAGTTTTATGAGTAAAAAAGGTGCTGCTGAGGAGATTGAACTCACTGAATAATGAAATCAGTTCAAAGATTACCACTGTCATCACTGGGAATTGTATTAATCTTAAAATTAATTGCTGTCTCACTGTTGCGTATTTAAAAGTTTATCCTTCCCAATGTGTATTGGCCATGTCAAAATCCTGATTTTCAGAAAAAAATAGCTTGCCTAGATTATTATTCTTTTTATTTTTTTTATCAGTGCCCACTAAAAGGAAATGATACTTTGTTGTAAGACATTATTCATAACACTTCTAGCTGATTAAAGGAAATAAGTTAGGCTTAAATGTAGTATATCATAAAATCAGAAGACTGAAGCCCACTGGTTTTATCGGCCTGGAAAAGGGTTATCAAGCAATAACTGACATTGGTTAGGATTGAATTTATATTTAGATGTGTTTGGATTCAAACCCTGAATTTGCTTTTCTATCTTTCCTCTCCCAGGAGTGATTGCACTAGTAGTGTTTATTATCAGTGAGCTGTGAAAAAATATCAAAGTATTTCAAGAACATGTACTGAAATCAGGATTCATTTTGTTCCCTTGAAATCTCATTTTCTTCCACTCTACCATAAAACTTCCAATAGTCCACTAAAGGAGCAGAAATAATGCAACACAGACTCGGGCTTCTTAATATACATCACAGAAGGCAATCAAGGATGCCACTGAAACAAGCAGCTTTCCAGTGACCCTTGATTTGCCATGAATTTGAAAAAAGGGCTCAAACAATTTTGGTTAAGAAACAGGCAAAAGCACCAACGATGCATTTTTGAACAAAATTCTAACAGACTAAAGGTAAATGACCTGCCAGAAGTGCTTTCCAAAGCTCTGGTTCAGCTGGGATTAGAAGCAGGGAAAATTGCTTTGATGAAACTGCAGCAGTTTCCCAGCACAGCTTCAGTGCATTGTTTGCTGAAGGAAACACAGACCCAGAAATTAAATTTCGGAGCTCAAAACGGACTCAAAATTAAAAACAAGCAACCCAACCGGAGCTGAGGAAAGCTTGTAGAAAGAGGTATAATGTGTTTAGGAATAGATGTAATGATTTAAGACCCCCGGTATTCCCTGCCGGTTCTCCAGGAGGTTTTAGAGGACAGGCAGCAATAAGGACCTGCTCATACATAGTCTTTAAACAAATGCAGTGCCAGACCCAATTTGCTGGTGCCTAAAAGATGTGCTAAATAGCTGCGGAAGGCAAATTTAACTATGGTTACAGCCCATTGTTTTCTTCTCTGGAGGCTAAGACATTGAGTAATTATTAGAACATTCCTTATTGTCAGCGTTTGAAGGGAATAAATTACTAGGTTAGAGTGTTTACCTGAGCACCATTTATTGATCAGTTGGCTTCCAAATCATCTTTGGCAGAAGACCACTTCCAGTTCTTTCAGTATGCAGATGAACACAGAGTTATTTGGCAAAAAACTGCATAAAAGCCTCTCCTGGCTGCTCCTGTGGAGCCTGGAGGTTTCACAGCACCTCACTTTTCTTTTGGATAGGGTTTGTAAGCCTGTGTTGTTATGGTCAGAGTTGTACCTAGGCTTTCACAGAACTCAGAGGCTTTGAACATTGCAACTAACAGTGGCTGTGAGCCACATAAAGCCTGCAGTTCCAGCTGGATGTGCCATCAGTGCACAGGCTGAGAGACTCTATGTACTCCATGAGGATTTCCAGCTGAATGGAAGAACTTGGATGGGCTCTGGAAGGTGCCTCACAGCTGGCCAGCACTCCAGCTTGCAGTCTGCTCCTGGTGCTTCCCCTTCTTCCACAACTGTGGATGCTGAAGCAAAGGAAGCAATCGAAATGCTTCCTCACCTTTAGGGTATGAAGAGAAGAGTTAGGAAGAAGTCTCTCCAGTGTAAAAGGCTGATATGCCATAGCCACAGACCTGCCACCACATGCAAGCACCCCACAGGATTTACCCTAAAAAAACACTTTGCTGTGTCACAGGGACCTTCAGCAGGTAAAGAATCTGACAGAAAAACCTTTATACTCAGGACAGCACATTACAATTCTAATTTCGCCCTGAGTTTTATCACCTACCTTATGCTGTGGTACAGGAGATGCCATGGGAGGCACTTGTTATAGCAAACCCTTCCACGCAAATACCAACAGCACAAAACTCATTTGCTCTAAATATCTTATCAACTTTCTGAAAGAAATGAGCTGAACCTCTCCTTAATGAAGTAACATGATTATCAGTATTACGGAAAATGGTAAGTAATAGGAAAAAAATTGAATTAGAGTCATGGGATATTTGAATCATTCTTTGCATCTGTTCCCAGAGCAGTTGTGCAAAATGATGCAGAAAAAGGCTGTTCTTTCACCACTGGATTTGCTTTTCTTTGGTTAATTAATGAAATTAAAAGTTTACTTGGGAATTACTTGTCACATTATTTCATGAGGGCAGTTAAGAGCACAGTTATACTGAGGATATGAAGTGAGAGACTCTGGGCTTTCCGAAATAAATGTACTTGCTTTTCAGACAAGGGAAATTAACTTCCCTCTGCTAAGAGGCAACCTAATGTAATCCATAAATCTCTTCCCTTAACAGGCAAAGGACTCAGCTGTGAACCAGGCTGTGGACACTTTCTATCAAAGGAGCACCCAGAAAACTGGCAATCCTATACTGAAAATCTTGTCTTTAAACCTTTCAGGACAGGAGAAATAGAAAGAAAACAGCATTTCATATATTTCATGCCATGACTGTATTGCTGCTTAATCTCTGTATAGGCACATAGAGGACCACCTGTTTATTTATTTCCTGGTAGAAAAATGACCAGCACAATTCCAGATGATGAAATGCCCAGGACCCAACACAGCCCCTTGTGTGCTGGAACATGCTCCCTAAGGGAGCCAAATCCAGCAGGAATGGCCACAGAACAGGCAGCAACTGATGAAGACACCAGCCTATCCACTCACAATTTTGGCCCATAAGAAGAAGGCTGAGAAGTTGGGATCGGGTTGTGTGTCCTCAGCTTCAGAACCAACCTGGCTCATTCTCCTTAATGCAGTAGGTATGTTATTCCACATACAAAAAAGAAAAAAAAAAAGGAAAACATTTTTCTTCCAGTCATGTAGCTCAGTGGTGTTAGAGCACAACATGTAAAATCCTAACAACTATGGAAATTCGTCTGAAATTTGCATTAGTAGGAGACATATCCCCTACACAAAATTCCCCGTGGCTTTCAAACCCCCTGTGCACTGATGAGGCAGCCCTGCCAAGGACTCTGAAAATTCCTCAGTTGCTGCAAAAATGTAACATTTTTCAGCAGTTTATTGTGGGATATTTCCTTAAGGGGAAAAAATGTCATAAACAGCATTCTGGAAGAAACCCCATGCCTTGAGACAGGGTGTTTATCAACACATAGTGGAGCCCCTGAGCAGTCCTTTCCCAGGCTCCCTGTGACAGGAAGACTCAGGTTAATTTGCCTGGGATGCAAAGGACACAGTCAACTTTCAATTACTGCTTATTGTGGCACTGTATTTTACATGGTAATCTGAATGTTTAGTGTATTTGTATGGTCATGTAATTAATGATGAGACATGTGACTTAAATTATGGCTTCAAATGAGCAGCCTCCTGCTAAACAGAGTGAATGATCACTGAAAGATCCTTGGACTTCCCTGGGACAGCTTATAAATAAAGCTGGAAACAGGAGATTTGATGGCTAAGAGATCAGTATTCCCTCCTGTTCTAGCTCTTCTTTACTCCTCCCAACATTGTCTTCATCAGTTTGAGAGTCTATTGACATAGTTTTGACACTGCACTCTCGGCCACGTGTGGAGAAGGATCTCCCTGCAAATAACTCTGAGGCAGAAAGCAGCAGCTACTGAAATAAGATCAAGATCAATATATGGGATAATCTCCAGCCTGTGACAGACTAGGGGCAATGTTAACACGGCTGGTTTTGCCACTCTGGGAGCAAAGTGATCCAAAAGAATGGCAACAGTTAAAAACCTGAAATAGACTAAAATAATCTCCTCAAGAAACTGCACAGAGAAGAAAGGACATTGATTCTACTGAAGGATCTGGGGAAGGAAAACTTCTCTGACTGTACCACAGGGCAAAGGTCTTAGGGTAAGAAAGACAGGCATGTAGCTCTTTTATTGCATTAAAACACCTTTCTCTTGTGCTCCGCTGTCTTCTGGCAACAAGGAATAAATATGTTGGTTTAAGGAAGCTGCTGGGCATTTGAGCACAAACTCTGGAAGGTTTCTGATCTGCAGGATGCTGAACTCAGAGGAAGAGAATCAGCAGGCACTACCCTTTAACACCTGAAGTGCTGTGGAGGCAGTAATGTTAAACAAAATGAAGTTTTGCCTTCAAAATATTTAGCATAGATCTCCTCTCTGGTTCAATACTGGCACTAATGATCCCTTTGGTGAGTATTAAACTCTCCTTTAATCTCCAGCAATACATAGAGAACCCAAAGCATTTGTGATCCCATGTGCACTGCACCCAATATTTTTAGCTGATTGCAGTTGCTGTGCCCTTCACACGGGGGTGGCTGACACAAGTGATGACCCAAATGTCCCAGCTTCCTCCTGTGTGAAAGCTGGTCCTGGAAAACATGGATTTTTGTGGGCAGGCACAACTGGATTGTCAGTCAGCACCAGCTACTAACACAGACCTCTGCTCTCCCCAGGGAAAAGCACCATCAAGAGTCCTTTCAAATAAGAATATTACAGGACTGATGTAGTCATGTTAATAATGGACAATACAGCTGAGAAGAGGCTTTTTATTAAAGCCTATTATTTGGTTTAGTGAAAATAATAGCTTAACTGCTGCTCAGGCTGTTTCCCCCCTGTAAAGCATATTATTTCAAGTATTTCTAAATGTGAACTGAGGTCTTTATTATCTTGGATTTTGAAAAATAAAGTAAAGGATGAGAACAAATCATAATGTTTCCTGACATTTTTTTCTATACTTGAATCACAAAGACTTAGAAAATATCTTGTACAATAGCTCTGAGTACCATTTTCTTGAAATATTTGATTCTGACAAAAGCAAATTGCAGTTTCAAGTAATTCAGACATTAAATGTAGCACCCTTAAAAGTTGATCTCCTTTTGAGTCCTCATTTTAACATTTATTCCAAAGTTATTTTCAAAGAATCCTTTTTCTCTTTTTCTAATTATTTTCAGACTCCCTAGGAGTTATTTTCTAACCCTGATGGCAGCATGTCAAACTTTCTGTCACCTCTATAAGGGAGATTTGCAATGGCACCTCCCTGCTGCAAGAGACAAACAAGCAGAGAATTGAGCAAAGCACAACTCAAGGACTTTTACTTGCCAAAAAATACCCATAAAACACATATCTTACTAAATTTAGCACCAATGTTTTCCCATTCTATAAATATTGCAAAGTTGTCAAATATCTCCTATTCTTTGGGAGGCCAAATAGACTTTTGAATAAGAAAATGAGGAACAGACTGACTTGTAAGGTCAGAGTAAGGAAACCAAAGTTAAAAACCCAGACCCAAAAAGGGAGATAAAACACACACCTCAGCCAACACCCAGCCATCCTAGCAAAAATACACTGACCAGAGATGTGTCTGACAAAGCAATAAATCAAAGTATTAACCTCTTCATGACTACTTTTTGGCTCCTTGGGCTATCACATAATATGCCAAAAAATATATATATTATAAATTATAACTACTTTATATTAATGATTTTTTTTAAAAAAAGCAGTGCTTGTAAAGGGGGGAAAAGGCTCACACTGGCAACAATTTGTACAGAACAATCACAGAGCACAGCAGAGCTGTGTGGTGGCTGGACCCTGGCTGGATGTCACAAAGTCACTCCATCATTCCCCCTCTCAGCTGGACATGGGGAGTGAAATATAATGGAAGGCTTGAAGGTCGAGGGCTCAAATTCCCTTCTGATTCCTCCACCTCCTGCCCCTGAACAGCACAAATGGGGAATGGGGAATGGGGAATGGGGATAGAGGCTGTGCTCAGCTCATCGCTCTCCTTCCCCCTCACACTCTTCCCCTGCTCCAGCGTGGGGTCCCTCCCATGGGACACAGCTCTCCATGAACTGCTCCAGTGTGAGTCCTTCCCATGGGCTGCAGTTCTTTATGAACTGCTCCAGTGTGGGTCCCTTCCATGGGGTCAGTCCTTCAAGAACAGGCTGATCCAGTGTGGGTCCCCCCCAGGATCACAAGTCCTGCCAGCAAATCTGATCCAGCCTGGGCTCCTCTCTCCAGGGGCAGGAGATGTGAGAATCCATCCTTGTCCTCCCTCCACACTCTTTGACCAGATCAGAGCTTTTGGCACAAGCCAAAGGTAGAAGTGGGGGCAGACAGAGCAGAATCAAACGTCCTTGCACATTCAGATCCCACATTATGATGTGAAGAGGTAACAGGGTCTCCAAATCGTGGGGATGGCTGAGGAGACCAGACTGGCAGAGAAGCAGCTGTACCTGCCCATCAGAGAATTCCATCTGCAGTCAAAAGGCCTGGACCAAGAAGGATGATACCCTCCATGAAGCCCCCTAGAAGCCAATTGCAGCCCTCAAACCACAGTGGAAGGAAGGAACTTCTCTTCCACAGCCTTTCACAGCCCTGCCAGGATAATTCTCCCCACCCTCTTCACAGCCCAGAAAACCTCCATCAGCACTCCCCATTGCCCCCCAAACTGTGACCACAGAAATGACCTTTGCTGTAAGACAGACAGCCTAGGAGAACACTGATTTCAATACTGCTGTTTAGATACAGACTGGGAAGGGGAACGCTGCAAATCAAAACCAGCCAACAGCTCAGTACACTTAATAACCAGCAAATTACCATGTGAAGATGGTAGAGAATACTCAGAATGGAAAGAAGGCCTACAAATGACAGCCAACACCTTGTACTCAACAGCACCCTTCCCAAAAGGAGGAGCTACTCACGCTAGACACCGGTCATCTACCAAATCAATAAATGTTTTATTGCTGTCTCAGAGCAGAAAACACCATCACCTGCTCACAGGAAAAGTGGGGCATTGGAAGGCTGCATTGCTCCAGGACCTTATTGTTGGTGACAACAACAGGTGCTGTTATAGGGCTGGTGCAGCTACAGCCAGTATTGGAAAAAGGTAAATGCTTAGATGCATTTAAAACTACAACACATTCAGGACTGAGTATTGTTATCATTCATGCTTTCTACTTCCAGTACAACGTATGCATATTTCTGAAGACAAGGCCTGGGGGAAGAGAGAATTCAAATGAGATGCACCACAGTTTGGCTGTCTGACTCAGTCTGATTAGACTTTCATATATTCTGGAAGATTTACAAATGGATTGTGTGCCTTTATTTTGAAAACATCCTTGTCTACATGACAATCATCCAATCCAAAGCCGCTGCCCTTTCAAGGACACTTGTCCTGAGCATAGGAAGGTGTAAAAAATACTGAAACAGAGTTCAAAATCTTTTAGCTTCCCTAAAGCAGGAAATGTGAGGCAGCCTGGAGGCTTTCAAGAGCCACAGCTAAACATTAAACATCTATTCTGTTGGTTTTGACAGTGGGTTCAGTTATAAAAACATAACCACAACCAAACATTCACCTTTGCAACTTTTTCTGTCTCTCTCTTGCAATGCTATCTCTATCCTTTGTAATCTTTCTGTAGCATTCACATGTCAGGTAACTTTACATCCCTTCCTATCAGGAGCCCCAAACAAGTTCTGGGATGTTTACAGCCATCCCCACAGTAGGGCTGGCATGGGCCATGGTGCAAGGAAGGCAGACAAGCCCCTCGACCACCCCTGTTCCCTGCTGCCCTCTCACATCCTGAAACTGCCAATACCCAGACTGAAATCACCATCTTTTCAACCCAAACCAACCAAAACAAAACCAGCAGCAAAAAGCAAACAAAAAAACCCCAAAATAAACCAAAAAAAGGAAAAACTAAGGCAAGAAAAAAATGCTCATTGATAAAAATGGTTTTCTCTCTCCTTCTTTGACTGCTGTCCACGTGATCTGAGACAGCTTTTACAAATGTCTTCACGAATTTGTCCTGCTGCTGCTTTAGTGAAGATTCCAGGTGTGTGCAGTTTTGAGGGACTTCATACCAACAGCAAGAGTCATACCAAGGCTATGCTCCATCTATTTTACTTTGATTGGTCTGAGCTCCTCTGTCCCTGGAAAAAATCATACATGCAGTGACCTGTGTCTCGTGTTGTTCCTTTGCTTGTTTTCTGTAGTTGTTGTAATTGTTTTCCATGACATTTATTTTTAGAGAAAAGTTTAAGAGTGCTAATAAACAACACAGCATAAGCTAAGTCTGCTTGCAGTCACATAATAGCTCAAAGAAACCTGGAATAAAAGGATTTCAGTGAGGCCGAGGGAATTCCAAAATTCTCCATTTCTTAAGTAATCAATTTGTTAATTTCCTTAATCCTCTTGTCTCCACAAATTCTGAACTAAAGACATTTGAAATAATGCACTGAAAAAGCCTGCTTTATTAACAAGACTTGCAAGGTGAGCTGCAGACACACAAGGGGTTACGTGTCTTCTTGCAATAAGTTCCCAGAAGATATTTATATCAGACAAAGATCGGGATGAATGATCTTTTCTCATTAATTTATGATCAACAGTTTGTACTTTGTTGTGTCGGTTGTTTGGGGTATTTTTAAATCGAAGTTTTCTTGTTTCAACACCTTTTGTTAATGCTCCTTTCAGCTTTGCCCCCACCCCATCTTAACCAAATCCCTTTAAAATCTCACCTGCCAGCTGTATTTGAAGACAGCACGTAACACTTAAACCAAACTATTTAGGGATACTTTGCAGACCTTTTGGAGACCAAATTCAACTCATAGTGATAGCAAGAATTGATCAGTTTTATCAGATACTTCATTTAAAAGAGCATCGTGTGCTACTTGCAAGATCCTCCCGCGTGAATGAGGAGCACTCAGAACAATGAATGCTGGAGGGGAGCAGGAACTGTCTCTCATCTAGCTAAGATAACATTTACCCCTAAATTTGTGTGATTTTCCTCTTGCTCTCTCAGCGAAATTAAAACAACCCAGGATTTTCCAAAAAACTGGACTTCCAGTCCCACAGGTGATAGTTTTCTCCATTATTTAATGTGTAGGGGAACTACTACAGAATCACCTGGGTATGCCAAGCACACACAGGGATTTAACAAACACCCCAAACAGCCAGCATGTATCTTCAGTTCCGTGACACCTGCGGAGTGTTCTAGAAGTTTAATATCTTTCTAAGTTAAAGTACATTACAATTCCTCTTCCTTTATCAACCTATTGTCTCTGCTTTTCTGTCTGTCCATTGATATCACAGTATATCATAATACAAAACAGGACTGCATCTGGATAGTGATGCCTAGAGGAGCAAGCTTCCCAAGCGTGGATAAAAATGTTTAAAAACATTTCCTGTATTTTGAAAATTCTTAGAAAATATTTCCCTTATATTTTTACAAATAAAGTTAATTTACTTAGAAAACCCCGACAAACAACATATGAAATTTCCACCATTTGGTAACTGAGAGACTTGTTCCTCTCAGTTTCCCTCCTAAAAAAGGATAAATCCAAAAAGGTGTTATCCATTTAAAACAAACCGAGGAAGCTTATATATAAATATATATATAAATATATATAAAACAAACCCAGGAAGCTTATATATAAATATATATAAAACAAACCCAAGAAGGTGTGATGCATTTACGTGTACTGAAATTCCTGCCTTTATGCAGGCACATCACAAAGCAAGTTAATAGCACAAATGTACATTTTTCAAATGCAGGGAGATATTTGCAGTCAGGCGAAACGCAGATAAAAAAACTATCCTGAAGTAAAAAGCACTGGTCTAGATCCCGACCCTTATATCTGTGTGAACAATAGAGTTATCTATCACCTCATTTAAAAAGCCAAGCACTTAAAAGCAAGAAAATGAGTATTTAAAGACCCTATAAATCTTCGGCTGCCTATATCATAGGTGCACCATTATTTCTAGGTAGAAAAAATATCTATTTCATCATAACAAAACAGCCTCAGCTACAAAACTCAGCATAAACATTATTCTCTATGTAAACACAGCATAAACTGAGCATGAAAGTATGCAGTGTGAAACACTGTTTGGCCTCGAAAACAAGAGAATGTAAATCATGTCAGTGTAAGACAGAAGTGAGGACGGTTCCCGTTGGACGGCGGGCACGATGGCAGTGTCGAGAACCAGCACACAGAAACATTTCACATCGCCCTTCCTGGCAGAGTTTCTGAGCTGAGAGGTCGTGTCCCTGTCCCTGTCCCTGTCCCTGCCCCTGTCCATATCCCTGTCCGTGTCCCTGTCCGTGTCCCTATCCCTGTCCGTGTCCCTATCCCTGTCCGTGTCCATATCCCTGTCCGTGTCCCTACCCCTGTCCGTGTCAATACCCATGTCCCTGTCCTTTTCCATGTCCCTATCCCTGTCCTTGTCCTTATCCTTGTCCATGTCCCTATCCTTGTCCCTGTCCATGTCCATGTCCATGTCCCTATCCCTGTCCTGTCCATGTCCGTGTCTGTGCCCATGTCCTTGTCCGTGTCCCTGTCCGTGCCCATATACCTGTTTCTGTCCATATCCCTGTCCCTGTCTGTGTCCATGTTCGTGTCCATATAGCTATCTGTGTCCCTGTCCATATCCCTGTCCCTGTCCTTGTCCCTGTCCTTGTCCCCATCCCTGTCCGTGTCCACCGCAGTGTCTGTCCCTCAGCAGACACAAGGACTGCACAGCAGCTCCAAGCTCCTGCCCTGCCCCACAACCCCAGGGCTGCGCCCATGGACACCCCACACTGCCCACAAAACCCCTTGTGCTTTCCCTTACATTTGACACAATTTTTAAGTTGATTTTCAGTAAGAACCCGCATCGTTCAGCGCACAAGGACAGCCTTGCAGCGCTTTGCTGTTTGCTCACTCGGTGAGAGGCTCCAGCCTTTCTTTGCTATTCAAATCCCCCTCTGAAAATTAAATTTTCTCCTTGTCCTTTATTTCTTTTACCCTCCTAAGGTTTCTTACCAAAAGGGTGCCCGGTTATCTCTCGAGTAGCGAGTTTACTCTTACCTCCCAGGTGCAATAGGGATGCTGGCGGCAGCTGAAGGTGGAGATCACAAGAATCCATGGATTTCAAATGTTAAGTCGAGCAGAACTGGGCTAAGGTGAGAGAAGGCAACACCAGCACTGAGTACCACCGAGCACCGGCTTTCCTCTTGCCAGGACGTGCATCCTGCATCCTCCTGCTGGTCTGAGATTCAGCGGGAACAACTGCAGGTTCTGCTCATCTGAACTCTCACTGAGGTACTTAACAGGGAAGGTCATCTATGAAGAATGCTGTGGCTTTAAATCTGTTTGAAAATTGGGAAATCTAACTCAAAGCACAGACTATTTACAAGTGATCACTGTAGTCACCATGGATTACAATTTGCAGATATCAAGGCTGCAAATTAAATTGATTACCACTGTGAGTAAAAATATAAAGTACTGAATAACACCAATTGCTGAAAAATCCCACCCAACCAACAACTCTTTGAGTGACAAATTCTTTTTTCCAGAATGTTTCATTTCTTCCCTTCACCCCAGTAATAAGTGAGGCTTAAAAATGTTTGGTTTGACCCTGACTCTGGGACTGCTCCTGAAGGCAGGGTAAGCAGGTTACTGTGGGGAAAACATGTTATTCTCAGACCGTAGACAAAATACCCACCACGAGGCAGAACTTCAGCTTCAAAGCTTAGAGATATCCAAACCACCTTACTAAATATATATATATCCCTGCTTCTGCAGAGCAAAGTTACACGAGGACAAAAATAAACATTCCTTTGTAAAAAGCTTAACAGTTCCATTCTTTTCAAAGCTTGTTAACTTCTTTTAAGCTATTTATTCTTGCTGTCACAGCTTTGGAAAAGGTTTTCCTTAATACTGACTAAAAATCCCAAATTCATTCCTCAGATATCACTTAAGCTCAGTAATTCTCTTTCCTTATATGTTACTTTGTTCAACAGCTTCTTTTATAATCTGTTAAAAGCAAAAATACAATTCCTTAGGGAAAAATACCATTACGCCTACCCTTGATTTCTGGGAAAAAGAAAAAAGTCAAAGTTAAGAGGTACATAAGAAACAATTATTTCTATAACTGACTTGGCATTTTAACTTGTCTTTACTCAGCTCCCCTGGACTAGTGAGTATTTTGAATTAGTGTGGTGAGAAGATGAAATAACCTTTGAGTGTTCCTGCACTGTGAAAGCTGTGTGGCTTCCTGCAGTCGTGGGCCACAGCACAGGGACACTGCAGCTGTTTGTTAGGAGACCCCAGAGACAGGGAAGGCTGAAAGATCCCAAATTGCAACTGGTGCTGCAGGTGGCAGGAACTGCTTTTGGGCTTATATATCCCCTAAATGGGCACGGTTGGACTGGAAGGTCTTCAAAGGTTGGACTCAATGATCTTGGAGGTCTTTTTCAGCTTTAAAGATTCCATGATTCTGCTCCATTACCTTGTGAGAGAGAGATGCAAGTCAAACATGAGGCTGGGGCAGGTCTGACTTGGAGCTTGCTGCAGCCAAAAGAAGATGAGAAAGGAGTGGCTATGGAAAATCCGGGATAGGAACAGGATCAATGTCATTGTGAGAGATATTCATGGGGAAGTGGGCTGACCAAGGGGATCCTTGCCCTTCTTCCTCCCCAGTTTTATGGCTCTATCCAAATATGCAGCGAATCATGAAGGCAAGGCCATGTTTAATGAAAGACATCAGCAGTTCCACAACTTCTGATCGACTATTTGCAAAGTACTTGAGGCTTCTGGAAGTTTGGACCTTGATGGCTAAGGTATTTTCATGGACTGAGAAGTGTATCCTTGATTTAGCACATCTTTAACTTAATGAATATATAAAGTCTGTTTAATGGCAAGTTTGCTGTCATTTTACAAAACCCTTGAGAAGTTCTGTGGTTAGAAACTAGGACACAATAAAAACCATGGGAACAAATGAAGATTCATACTGAAATGTGCATTGCCCTGGCCACCAGGTTAAATCACCACCTATCCAGAGCTCTTCATGCACAGTGGCTTGAGTTTTTTGGCTCAGAATTGGCAACAAATGCTGCCCAGAAAACACTGTTTTCTGTTGATTTACCCCCAGCTTCTTTCAGTCAATAGCAGATGGAATTTCAATTTTCTCACAAAGACTATAGGATTAGAATAACAGCTCTTACATTTCCAACAGAGATGATGGAAAGCAACAACAATAATAAAAAAAAAAATCCCACACAAATATTGTGGCCATCTGGCCACTGAAAGGCAGAACTAAAGCTTTGCTCCAGCGAGGCTCTTGTGCCATGCTCACAGTCTCACCGTGGGAGAATCAGGCACTGTGTTTCCACAAACCATCATCTGTACACAGCAACATAACCTGATACCCACAAAGAAAGAGCTTTCTATAAATACAGAAAATGTTAATAAACCTGATGGCTCCCTAAGAGTTTATGGAGATGCAGCCAAAACGATGACATCTGTTTGCACAATGAGCAGAAGCTTTACATGTGAGAAATAGCTCAAGTAATTAGTAGTTTTAAAATTAAGGCAGTGACTGCTGGAAAGATCTGCAAACTTGGTACAAACTAATCTTTTGTTTGAACTCTGGTAGAGCAGAATTTACATTACAGTCAGGGAACGAGATAAATTGACAGTCATGACCTATTTTGCAGCTAACACTGAGTGGAAGAGTGCTGTAAGCACTTTCGGAGTGCCTAGATGTGTTACTATGACAAAATATCCCAGGCTTCTAGAACAAGATTCACCTTAACACCGGTGTGTTTGTAAATATTAATTAGGGCTAATGACCCCTCTTTGAAGTGAGTAATTACTATAACAATGATGCTAAAGTGGAGTTCTAATAATGTACAAAGGAATCTTGAAAATTACATCAAAGAAATCTTTTTTCACAGACTTTTTCCAACTGAGTGAGTAGAAACCAAATGGAACAGATATACCCCTGCCTTTGAATTTTGGCTTGGAGCTGTGGCTTCTTTGGACAAATCTATTACAACTATTAAATGACAGTATATTAGTCGAGGAACATTGTATTGAAATTTTACCCCCTCCCAGGATAGGTAAGAATGCAGAAAAATCCTACATTTTCCTTTTTGTTTTTCCCCCTGATTTTCAAAAGAAGTCTTAAAACACCCCAAGAAAGAAAGAAAGAAAGGGAACATTTAATTTATTTTGGACAAAGAATATCAACTAGTTTTCAATTATTTGTGATTTTTGTCTTTCTTTACCAACCAAAATTTTTTAAGGCTAATATGAAATTTTAATTTTTAAAATGTTTTGGGGAAGGACCCCTTAATAATTCACAGAGCTCCTTTACTGTACTGACCCTCTGTAAGACGTTGTAGAGCTCTTGTCTCCTGGGGGAAATGGGTGTTATGTCTTGCAGAGGTCTCTGGTGCCTGGAGATGAACATTCCTTATGAATCATCCCTGAGAAAACCTCTGTAAAAGGGCTGACTGGTTCAGGCAGCCCCCACAACACATTAGAAATAGTTTATAGGAGGGACAATCCTGCGAAGAGACCACAGGAATGACACGAGTGTTATAGAAGAGCTGAGTTCTCAGAGATCCTCCAACACCCTCCTCACTGGGGGAACAGTTCTGGCCAAGACACCTTTGTTTTAGAAGACCTGGGAAAAAATAAATGCATAACACTGGAAAGAGGTTTTAACTTTGCATGAATTAATAGATTAACAACTGGAGTCAACACATCTTACAGACCACTAGAAGAAATTCTTCCAGTTTTTAGCCATATTAATGGAAAATGTAATTTTTAATGCAAACATGAATCTTTTTCTAAGAATTGTACTTAATACTCATTTTTTCATCAACTTTCAGATTTCCAAGTCAGTTGATATTTTGAAATGCAAGATCTTCCACATGACCTTAGACTAGCAATTGTGATTGTTGTTGTTTAGGAGTTATTTAGCTTTGCTATTTAAGAATAAACTCTGTTTCTTTTCCACTCATACTGTCTCTCACTGAGGACCAAGAGACAACATGGTATTCTGAGGGGCTAATTAAGAGAATGGTGGTGACATTTTAGCAAATCCAATTCCCTGCTGGAGATATTAATCCCCTCTATTATAGTTTTGGGGCTAGAAAGAAACAGCCAAGAAATCAACGCCTTTTTATAGATAATTATTTTGAGGTACTCATGGATTTTTAGTTGATCAGATAAACACTGTAAAACAGAGACAATGACAAGAGGAAAACCCATAAGAACACTCTAACCCTGGATGAACCCCGAGTTTGTAACCTGCCAGCTGAAATAGGGGCCAACCCCTGGATGATCACACAGTGCTGAATATTCTAATCAAGTCTTTTGCATAGGATCAGGAGTCCTTATACAACAAAACAGACACATTCCCCATTAAAATACTTGCAGGAATTCCTCAGAAACCTCCCAGGCAACAATGTCCATCCACACAAGCATGAAGAAATGGGGGAATGCCTGGAATCTTACAAAGTGACCCTGGAAAATTCCTTATTGAAAGAGCATTTTACAACTGGACTTTCTCTTCAGCACTATGAGTGCTTTAGTTACAATGAATAAGAGTTGACAGCTAAAGCAGTTCAAAAAGCTACACCTCTGCAACAACAAAATGTGCAAGCAATGGAGAAAATGTTCGTCCAGTTTAATAAGATAATTTATTTGTTAAAAAACAAAAGGGTTTTTTTCCCTGTTTCTTACATTTCAGCATGATATCTGTATTCAACTTCCTGGCTTTTTTCAGCAAACTGCACCTGAAATGCCTCAGCCTTGGCAAAGGCAGAGGACCTGCCACAGCCCCATCCCTTCACAGGCCCTGGCACGGTGGGTGATGCAATCATGTGGGCAGTGACCTTTTCAGCTCAAATCGAATGTGTCTTGCCAGGGCAAGGCTGGATTTATCCTTCAGTTCCTCTTTGCATGTTCTCTGCCCCCCACTGCGGCCAAATCCCCGTCTCTGTTTGCATGTGCAGGCTGAGCAGAGCGGGATGCACGGCGCTGGCTGCGGGTGATGCAGTTATTGCCCATGATCATTTCTGCTGCTGGAACAAGCCACTATTTAGCAGTTTCTAGAGCAGACCTTCCTCCAGCTGCAGTGCACCTGCAGCCCAGGTTTAGCCAGGCTGCACAGAGAGCTCAGCTCTGAGCCCTGGGGTGAATCCCTGTTTCTCCAGTGCCTGTTGGGAGTCAGGGTTTCAACTGGAATCACATGCTCCCCTACCAAACTCCCTGAGGAAGTCGTTCTGTATCACTAACATTGCTGCCTGCCCACTCATGCTTTTTGATTACTCAGTTCAAACCCTTGATGGGATGGACTTTCTCCTGTGCCAAAACCTGCCCGGGGCAGGTGACAGCTCCCTGTCCATGGTCCCTGTCCATGGTCCCTGATTCTCCCCAGTGGCACAGGGACTTTGTGGGAAGCTGAGCCAGGGCTGGATGGAGCAGAGCACCCGCCAAACGCCCCTTCCCTGGCTCTCTGCTCACACCAGAGCCAGCTCTTGCCTGCCAGGGAGGGACCAGCTCCAACCTCTACCTGGCAGTGCTGGAGGGACAGTCTGGGCTCAGCCTGCTGCAGCCACGAGAGGGAAGGGCTGAGAGGTGCTGATGGTGGGTTATTCCCACAGCCAGAGACCTGCACTGCAAACATCACTGGAAACAGCCAGCATAGGAGTCACCCCTGGCTCACACCCAGCTGGGATGGCAATGGCACCATTCCCTGTGCCCAGTTCTATGAACTGATTCTATGAACACAGGTTGGCATTCCCATGGAAATCAAATGGCTTAATTCAACACATAAAGGACTGCAAGATCTCTGACACGCTTATCTATTTGCTCAATAGTTTATTTATTGAATCCAATCTACATACACTGTTTTAACAAGATTATAACACAGAGTTGTAGGACTAAACAAATTGTGAGCAAACCCAATAGGTTTATTTTGTTTTATTCTTTCCTTCCCAGAAGCAGCATATAAACAACTGTGGTGCTACAGCCTGAAAAGGATACTGCCAGTATCAGTGGGTTATTTTTTTAAAAAAGACGATTAAATACTTAGCCTTTTCATTTTACTTTTACTTAAAAGCTTAGCTCAGCTCTATGCACATGTACAGCCCCTTTTGGGCGAGGTCCCCCAGCAATCATTTTAGCAGCCACAGTGGACTATGGGGACCACAAACACAGGGCTCCCCTCAGTTCAGGTCTCTCAAAGCAGGACCCTGAGCCTTTCAACACCCACACCTTCAAACAGCCCCACCGAGTGTGAACTGCTCAAACCTATTAGCACTGCAGACTCAACACCTAAATTTAGTGCTACTGCAGCCAATGAAAAATGCATCACACATCAGGTGGCAACATTTCAAACTTGGTAGAGGAGAGCACTCTGGGAAGAAAATGGGATATAACTGCCATGACCTGTAACAACAGCCAAGTTACATAAAGCAGAGGTGACTTAGTTTACACTAAAAGTGATTTTAGAAATAGGGAGCTTTGTATTTTTATGTAATTGTCCAGCAAAATCTACTACAAAGTGGGTCTATAAATCAGGCCAAAAGTATTCATAAATGAATTTTTAAAGGCTGACTACAGACATCAAATATCGTATTTTTGGCCAGGCCACTCAGTCAATTTTTAAGTATTCGGGGTATCAGAAGTTGGGACCCAGCATGAGACCTGAAGAAAACCATCCCTGAAACTGTAGTCAAGATGAGTGATTTACAGGAGCAGAAAAATACAGAACTGTACAACTAAGCCAAAATATCAGCTCTTCTCTTCCCCACGTGTGAACAGCTGCCCTGAGGAGTGTGCACATGGGAACACCCTCCTGGTGAGTATTCCTCGTGTGTGTATTAAACAGGCAATTCCTCTGCCTGGATTCCTGTGTGCTGGATGCTGTACAGAACCAAGAAAACACTGCCTACCCGAAAAACTTCATGGTATTGTATGTATCTATTTAAGGAGCACTGCAAATGTCACATGTAGATAAGCTGTGCAGATCCTGACTCAGAGAACACGGAGTACTAGAAGAAAAGGAACAGAAGCAAGGAGGGAGCCAATACAGCAGTAAAGTTATGCTTGCAAAAATCACATGGGAGTTGTCCTTAGAAATCTGCTATTTCCTATGAAAGTGGTGAATACTCCCATGCATTTCTTAATCTGTATGTTCTTTCTGAAGCAGAAGCAGGTCTGTCTGGGGGCCAGTTTGTCCATTTTCAGATGTGCACAGTTACTGCATTCTCACACACAACCCTTTGCAATGAGATCAGCTTGGAAGTGATCTGTGTACCCCCACAGCACCTCAAAACTGCTCAAAGGACCCGTGGATTAAGGAGAATGGGAGCAGGATGCTGGACAAGAGGCCCAGAAATTATACAAAATGTAACACAAAAATAATTGTCATTAATAATTGTCAATTGAGTCTAATTAAAGTTCTAATGAGGAATATCTAATAATTTTTCCTTGGTAGGCTGTAACACTTAATTGTTCTTACAGAATTTCTTATGTCAACCTTTGCTTTCCCTGGCTATAAATAAAGTCTATTTCTATTTATTCTTACCTTCAATTAACATATAGGAGGGTTTATTATTTTTATAACAATCTGCTAAATATCAAAGGACAAACCATTCTTTACTGCCTAAATCTTTGGTTTTTCTCATCAAACAGAGAAATATTTTGACTTTGCTTCACCTGTCACCTGTTCTTCACCATTATAGTATTTTATGATTAAATGTGGATAGTTTGCTTCCATCTGAAAGCTCAGTACCCAAATCTGGACAAAGTATTTCTCCTGAAGGCAGGTAATTATTTGACTCTACGCATTAGTAAACTTACAAACTTTAACTGCTCTCAGAACATTGTAAATGAGTGCTTGTGGTGTGCTGTGAGTCCCCAAGTCTCCCTAAGTATTTTCTGTTGTATCACTTATTCCACACTGTGGATTTTGGAGGGGGGGAAGCTGTTACTTTTATTTCTGAGGTGATGCACTTTTCATTTTCTTTCTGGGATTTATAAAGCTTTGTGCTTATTCTTCAAACTTCTCAGTCACAAGCCTGTAAGTCACTGCCTTTGCCTGGGGGAACTCCCACTGGCCAATTGCACTTCTATGTCCCACACTTGTATTTCACTAAGCTCCGTCTTTTATTATGAGGTGACATAGAAGATCAACCTGTTCTACCACGCCCATCACAAAGACCGCAAGGAAATGCTTTCTAAAACCCATTTTTTAAGGAGGCTGCTTCAAGCTGCGTTTGGCAGATCCCTGTAAACCCAGGACGGGGGATGTGGGCTGTCAGGGACACGGGGACAGCGGGAAAGGCTGCAGGGACAATGAGGGCAAACACAGCCAACAGTGACCACACGGCACAGCAGAACGGGAGCAGGGAGGAGCTGGAGGAATGCGAGCCCAAGAGAACATGAGAGAGGAACGGGGGGAAAAACGTGAGCTGGCACAGAGCAGGGAGAGGCAAAGCTGCAGGATTGAGGGACAGGACAGAGCAGGGAGAGGCAAAACTGCGGGACGGAACAGAGCAGGGAGAAGCAAAGCTGCGGGAAAGGGCAGAGCAGGGAGAGGCAAAACTTCGGGATCCCCGGACAGGACAGAGCAGGGAGAGGCAAAGCTGCGGGATTTTGGGACAGGACAGAGCAGGGAGAGGCAAAACTGCGGGATTGCCGGGCAGGACAGAGCAGGGAGAGGCAAAGCTGTGGGATCCCTGGACAGGACAGAGCAGGGAGAGGCAAAACTGCGGGATTTTGGGACAGGACAGAGCAGGGAGAGGCAAAGCTGCGGGATTGAGGGACAGGACAGAGCAGGGAGAGGCAAAGCTGCGGGATTGAGGGACAGGACAGAGCAGGGAGAGGCAAAACTGCGGGATTGCCGGGCAGGACAGAGCAGGGAGAGGCAAAGCTGCGGGATCCCCGGGATACCCAAGGCTCTCCCCTTTCCCGTCCCGCAGCCACACCTGCCCGCTATGCCGTCGATGCCAAAATTCCTGGCCAATCCCGGCGGACAAAGAACTGCTCATCGGGCACCTTTGATCCGCAGGTATTTGTGTACTGGAAGGGGCGAGGGGACAGCCCTGCCCGACCGACCCCACCCACGCTGTGCAAACCCGCGCAGTTTATGCACTTTCCTATATGCAAAGCACTTTTTAAAGCTCTATTGCACATAAATACCTTACTTATACAGTCTCTTATCGCCATCCCCTCCACACAGCTCTGCTCTCACCTCGGTGTTTCTGAATGTGGGTAGGGGTAAAACACCCGGCAAATAAATACTTCCCCCTGTAAATAAATACAATAAATATTTACACGTAGAGGTGGGGTATTTACCACGGGAAATAGGGGAGTCTCAAGGATTTTAAAGCAAAAGAGTGCTTCAAAAGGGCTGGGGGACAGGCATTGCAACCAAAGACTAAGGGACAATGTGTTTGTGTTCCTGGGCTAAAGGAAATACTGAAGGCACTGATGGGATCTAAACCAGCAAAGTGCTAGTTAAAAAATATTTAAATGGCACTGCTACTGTCCTATTTTTGCGAGTAAGTGAAGCGAGATACTTAAGAAACATTTAATTTTAAATTCAAGGCATTAACACTGGTTTATGCCATCATTATGCAGTGAGACATGCTTTAAAGTAGTGTATCTGAAATCTCAGGAGGGCAGCTGAAACGGGTTTTCCAAATTATTACCTGATGATGGCTCAAAATATTAGTACATTTTGCAGATTAGGAAAAAACCACGGTGAAAATACATGGTTTGAAGGTTAAAACCCAGGTAACATGCCTAGGTGGCAGGGTCTGTGCCTCAGGAGCCTTAGGATCCAAGGCAATAAATACCAGTCCTACACTTCTTCTTTGCTGCTAAAGTTTGGTCTAGTTGGTGTTTTCCCTGCCACTGAAGGAATTTATACGCTTCAGAAGAGCAAGTTCTCTATAAAATTTAAATATTTTTTTTAAATTTTAGACAACATATTTTATATATATATACGTTTATATGTTTGTATATACCTATATATATATATCTGTGTATTTTTCTGGAGATGTTCAAGGCAAGGCTGGATGGAGTTCTTAGCGACCTGGTCTAGTGGAAAGTGTTCCCCTCCACAGCAGGTGATTGGGATTGGATGAGCTTTAAGGTTCCTTGCGCCCCAAACCATCCTGTGACTCTATTTTATACATACAAATAAATAGATAAATACATGTGTACATCCATACAGATTGCTTTATTTAGACCGAGGTGTTTCAGACTGCAAGCTTAGCCCCCCAGACTTTATTAGCTACTTCAGGTGCTGCCAGGGAGCCAATTACTCCTTGTCTGCTTCTGTTTGCTTAGGCTGGAGAACCTTGGAGAACCCACAACTTGCAGCAGAGCTGGAAGCCTGAGACCCCCATCCCTTCAGGGACAGCAACTGGGTCACTTCCTATCCCTGTGCAGCAGTTGTGCCACAGAAAAACACTTCCTAAGAAATTATTATTTATTTTTGGTCCAGGCCAACTCTCTGATTTGAAATATTAGTCTGGGAAGGGTTATGGATAAAAACAGCACTTTGAGAAAGAAGCACTGAGCTTTGGTAAGGAGAAGCACAAAGCTATGTTAAAGTTAGAAATGAAAGGAGGGAAAAACATACCACGACTGTAGCAGTGAGAAGTAACCCTGGCACCCAAAGAACTGTGCTGGTGTGAGTACTCTGCAATATACTCATGGACCATTACCACGGCCACCCTCCAGCAAACAATGGAATAATTAAATTTAGCTGTATCAGAGAGCATTTCCAACCTTGGTACCTCAAACGCCTGACGATGTGGCTGTGTCTGGCCCAGAGGGCCCAGGATGAACCCTTGTCCTGCAACACAGCAGCTCTTTGTGGAGACCCCTCTGGCTGTTCCTGCACCTTTGGAGCACCACAGAAACACTCCTTCTGGAGTGGGTAACTCAAATGTAAGAAACCAGCACCCAGGGGAACTCAGAGCTCTTCTGAAAAATGTCAAAACAACTTATTTCCCCCCCAGTCAAGCCTGAGTACCACTTTGCTCCAAATGCACTTCCATTTAAATAAGTTTGCAGCAAAATCTTTCTTAACTGTCACCCCGTCATCAGCGATTACCTAAAGATAAACCTTAACTGTAGTTTGGTTTGGGTGGTGGCAACATGATCACCTCCCTGTCACAACTGTCATCTTTCTATTACATATTACTTACTATCTGTTATCAATAATTTATTATCTATTTATTACTTATTTTTACTATCTACAGCATCTAAACTCAACAAGTTGAGGCCCTGTGACTTCATTTTTTAAAAGCTGGGGAAGAAGGACAACATACATCAATCAAACCAGAAGAGCTCCTTCCTGGTGTTGAGGAAGTCATGGGAAGAGAGCAGCACAGCTGGGAAGTACTGACTGTACCCTGTGCCAACACCAGAAATAAATAAATAAAGGCAACACATACTTAATAAATCTCTTAAAGTCTTTATTGCAAAGAATAAATGCCTCCTGACTGTGTTCAGTGAAGAATTCACTCCCTCTGGCTTGAAGAACTTGAGTATGTTCCAAAGCAGAAGCTACATAGCACGTGGTATAAGTCATGACTAAGGGAGGTTGGGATCCTGCCAGCTGGCACTCAGTTCCAACCACCTACCTATCCTTTCCATTACAGATAATTCCCATGGTTTATTAGTCTGAGTGTTGCTGTCCTGGAGCTCTGACCCACACGATGCCAGCTGCAACAGTGCAGTGCCACTTATGTGGACACCAAAACATGGTAACCAAACTGGATGTGGGAGCCCAAGGGTAAACAGATCAACTCACAACATCAGAACCTGAAACTTCCTTCAGGGACAAAGCTTCAAAAAAGACAGTCAAACCATAAGACCATGAGAAAAGAAAAATTGTGCATATAAAAATGAAAAACACAGATCAAAAAGCAATTTTATTGATGAAAAAGAACATGGTTGACCAAAAAACAGAAATCACAGTTGCTGTTCTTGGAGAGAAGGGACAAGGATGTAGTGAATGCTCAGGTCCAGATGCTTGATGCTCTGTAAAGATGCTGCAAAAACCAAGACATGTTGAAAGACAACACCACCACAAAATTCCTAAACACAACACTGGAAAAAGCCCTAAAAGAGCAGCTCAGAAACAGAGAACAATCATTAATCAGATAATAATTAACCTGGGCCCAAAGGAGGCTCCTTCTCTCCAGTTTGGGGCACCTGGCCTGTCCCCCACTGAAGGGGTGGTCGCCCCACACTGGCTGCCAGCTGAGGGAGCACCAAGGCTCCCAGACCCACTCCCTGCTTACAGGAGGGTCGACACCCAGGGAGCCACAGAGCTCAGCCTTCCCCGGCAGCAATAGCAAAAAGGCTCTATAGTCAGGCACTGGAGCTCAGGGCCTAAGGCCGGGGGGCACCAAGGACAGGGATGGGACAATGCTGGCCCCACACATCTCAATGGCCAGGGGCAGAAACACCCGCCTGATTACAGGGGGTCTGTCCTCACAAACAAGGGGCAAGGCCGGGCCCCGTCTCTGCCCATGGCTTTAGAAGGCACCCCCTGTTGGATGCACAGAGCCCCTCTTTCTCTCCTGGGAAGCCTAAGCTACACTGCCTCTATTTCTATGGGGTCAAAGGGACAAGCACACTTACTCACACCCATAAAGACAAGATGAAAACACAAAGGGGGAACGTCCCAGAAGAGGGAGCAAGCTCTGTGCACCAAGCTGTGGGGAGCCATCCCTACCACTGAGCAGGAGATCAGGGCCTCAGTGACACACAGAGCACCCCACCGGTTTTTATATAACATCCATTTCAATCTTTTGTGCATTTGTGCAGCTGCTTTCCCAAATCCAACACTTTGGCAGGGCCATTCCTCTGCCAGTATGAATTCCAAAGTCACAGCAGCACTTTGCACTTAAAGAGGGTCTCAGAAAGAGCTATAAAATTAAGGAAGTCAGGCTGGTTTCCTACAAATTTCTAAGCATTTAATTTAAAAGTGATTGCACAGAGGCTTTGAAGACCAGACTGGCAACAGCAGGCAAAGGGCAGGTCGGGATCAGGGGGAATGGTTTTAAATTGAAGAAGGGTCTATTTAGATTAAATACAAGAAAAGTTTTTTACTATGAGGATGGTGAAACACTGGCTCTGAGCAACCTGACCCAGCTGAAGATTCCTGCTTATTGCATGGGGCTGCACTTTAAAATGTCCTTTCCAAGTCAAATTATTCTACAATTATATCATGTTTCAGGTTTGTAGGTAAGGTGGTGAGCTACCCAGCCACCTCAGCTCCAGGGGCCTTCAGTTTCCAGGACTCAAGAGCCTCAAGAAGAACCCCTGAGCAAGGCAAAGCAGGACCCCCTATCTGATTCATTAATTATGTTTTCTACAGTCTTGCCACTCTTAGAAGTTAAAGATCATGTTTAATAGAACCAGAAGCTCACATCCAGGCCTTGGGTGTCTGCTGTCAGGTCCCAGATAGCTTGCCAACATAAAATGCTGCATCAGTGCACTGAATTCACTCTGCTGTTCCAGGTGTGTTCAGTTTGTTTGGGGTTTTTTGGAAGGAAGAAGCTTTGTCCCAGCAGGTTTATGCCAGACAGAGGATCACCTGTGCTCCTGCAGCTGACTCAGCAAGCACAAACAGCTCTCTGTGTGCTAGCAAAGGGGACTAAAATGTGTCTTGGCAACACCTTCATTGCCAGAGACCTACCTCTACCTACTGCTGGGACAGTATTTGTAGGGATCCCAGCTGCATTCCTGGTGTTCTGGGGCTCATTGGCAGCACACAAATCCAGCCTGAGCAAATCCAGCAGTTCTTGTGTTTANGTGCAGTGCCACTTATGTGGACACCAAAACATGGTAACCAAACTGGATGTGGGAGCCCAAGGGTAAACAGATCAACTCACAACATCAGAACCTGAAACTTCCTTCAGGGGCAAAGCTTCAAAAAAGACAGTTGAACCATAAGACCATGAGAAAAGAAAAATTGTGCATATAAAAATGAAAAACACAGATCAAAAAGCAATTTTATTGATGAAAAAGAACATGGTTGACCAAAAAACAGAAATCACAGTTGCTGTTCTTGGAGAGAAGGGACAAGGATGTAGTGAATGCTCAGGTCCAGATGCTTGATGCTCTGTAAAGATGCTGCAAAAACCAAGACATGTTGAAAGACAACACCACCACAAAATTCCTAAACACAACACTGGAAAAAGCCCTAAAAGAGCAGCTCAGAAACAGAGAACAATCATTAATCAGATAATAATTAACCTGGGCCCAAAGGAGGCTCCTTCTCTCCAGTTTGGGGCACCTGGCCTGTCCCCCACTGAAGGGGTGGTCGCCCCACACTGGCTGCCAGCTGAGGGAGCACCAAGGCTCCCAGACCCACTCCCTGCTTACAGGAGGGTCGACACCCAGGGAGCCACAGAGCTCAGCCTTCCCCTGCAGCAATAGCAAAAAGGCTCTATAGTCAGGCACTGGAGCTCAGGGCCTAAGGCCGGGGGGCACCAAGGACAGGGATGGGACAATGCTGGCCCCACACATCTCAATGGCCAGGGGCAGAAACACCCGCCTGATTACAGGGGGTCTGTCCTCACAAACAAGGGGCAAGGCCGGGCCCCGTCTCTGCCCATGGCTTTAGAAGGCACCCCCTGTTGGATGCACAGAGCCCCTCTTTCTCTCCTGGGAAGCCTAAGCTACACTGCCTCTATTTCTATGGGGTCAAAGGGACAAGCACACTTACTCACACCCATAAAGACAAGATGAAAACACAAAGGGGGAACGTCCCAGAAGAGGGAGCAAGCTCTGTGCACCAAGTGTGGGGAGCCATCCCTACCACTGAGCAGGAGATCAGGGCCTCAGTGACACACAGAGCACCCCACCGGTTTTTATATAACATCCATTTCAATCTTTTGTGCATTTGTGCAGCTGCTTTCCCAAATCCAACACTTTGGCAGGGCCATTCCTCTGCCAGTATGAATTCCAAAGTCACAGCAGCACTTTGCACTTAAAGAGGGTCTCAGAAAGAGCTATAAAATTAAGGAAGTCAGGCTGGTTTCCTACAAATTTCTAAGCATTTAATTTAAAAGTGATTGCACAGAGGCTTTGAAGACCAGACTGGCAACAGCAGGCAAAGGGCAGGTCGGGATCAGGGGGAATGGTTTTAAATTGAAGAAGGGTCTATTTAGATTAAATACAAGAAAAGTTTTTTACTATGAGGATGGTGAAACACTGGCTCTGAGCAACCTGACCCAGCTGAAGATTCCTGCTTATTGCATGGGGCTGCACTTTAAAATGTCCTTTCCAAGTCAAATTATTCTACAATTATATCATGTTTCAGGTTTGTAGGTAAGGTGGTGAGCTACCCAGCCACCTCAGCTCCAGGGGCCTTCAGTTTCCAGGACTCAAGAGCCTCAAGAAGAACCCCTGAGCAAGGCAAAGCAGGACCCCCTATCTGATTCATTAATTATGTTTTCTACAGTCTTGCCACTCTTAGAAGTTAAAGATCATGTTTAATAGAACCAGAAGCTCACATCCAGGCCTTGGGTGTCTGCTGTCAGGTCCCAGATAGCTTGCCAACATAAAATGCTGCATCAGTGCACTGAATTCACTCTGCTGTTCCAGGTGTGTTCAGTTTGTTTGGGGTTTTTTGGAAGGAAGAAGCTTTGTCCCAGCAGGTTTATGCCAGACAGAGGATCACCTGTGCTCCTGCAGCTGACTCAGCAAGCACAAACAGCTCTCTGTGTGCTAGCAAAGGGGACTAAAATGTGTCTTGGCAACACCTTCATTGCCAGAGACCTACCTCTACCTACTGCTGGGACAGTATTTGTAGGGATCCCAGCTGCATTCCTGGTGTTCTGGGGCTCATTGGCAGCACACAAATCCAGCCTGAGCAAATCCAGCAGTTCTTGTGTTTATTTAATTCTGGAGCTGAATTCTAAGCAGAGTATTTTGGGCCCTTTGCATGGAAAAATACTGATGTTATAAAATATATTATCAGACAGATATTGCTATTTTTCAATAATTTTTGGGGTGTTATTTAAAGAAACAACTTATCAAGAAGTTCCCTGCAATGGTAGGGAAAAAAATAGGGAAAAAATGTGGAGAAAGAACTGCTTCTCAAATCTGTATACTTCCTTCCCCTGCAGCTGCATCTTTCATTGCCTTGAAATTCCTGGATACAAAGCACTGTCCAGTCCAAGTATCACAATATTCTCCTAATTTGCTAAAACTGAGCCCTCTGAGATATTCAAAGACCTGAAACAAACTTATAAACATGGAATTGTTAAAAAAAAAATTAAAAAATTCCTATATAAGATCATATGCTTTCTTAGAAACCTTTGGAACAAAAGACTCCCAAAGTTTCTTAGCTTTTTATTGAAAAGATTGACTTTATTTACTATGTTCATTTACATATAAGCATGAACTGTAGTTATGTAGTTCTTTACTATGGGAACAGTGGAAGGTATTTGTAATGGGTTAGTTATGAGACAATTTGTTGTTTTACTCTTTCCTTGGGATAGATTTTTTTATGGTGTGATTTTTTTTAAATGTTGTGAATCTCTGTTTTGAAGAGATTCAGATTTTAGTCAAAAATGTTGGGCAAAATATTCCAAAATGTGATGTTTAGGATCATGACCACAGTTTACACTATAGGACTAGGATATAGCAAAGAGAATATATTCCCCAAAATACATGTCACTGGAATCTATGGAGCTGTTATCCAGGGAAAATATGCATGTTTCTGTGCAATTTATTCCATAAGATTCTTTTTATTTCTTGCTATGTCTTGACTTGAAGGAAGTGCTTCAGAGTACTTATTTATTTATGAGGCTACACATTGGGAAACTCAAAAAAATCCCCCTGAAGAGCAAGTTATTCGCAATCAAAGGAAAAATGGAAAACTCTGTTGATGTAAATCAGAGGCAGGGATAGAAAGATGGGCAAAATGAGAAAGGGGAAGAATTAGATGAAAAACACGGACTGTCAGAGGCAAACATTGCTATTATAATCATCATACACACAGGCACGGCGGAAANTTAAATTTTTATTATTTTATTTTTATTTGCATTTGTTTGTTTGTTCCTTAATTTGTTATGCACCATAGTTTTCAGGGCTCAGCCTTGTGTCCCCTGCCAGGGCAGATAGGAGGGATGAAAGCCATTTTTACAAGCTCATTGTGAGTTGCACAGCTCTATTTTGTTTACTCTCAGACCTGATTTANACAAAACAGGGATTTTTAAAGCATTATGAGAAGGAAAACCTGCTGTTTACTCCACAGATAGTAAAGAAATGCTGTGGAGCCTATTTTAATGCAATTCCTGTCTCTGCTGGTAGGCCAGGGCTACATTTCTGCAAATATATTAGAAATAAATCAGAGAAAGCTCCAGTCAGATGAAGCAAAGTATTGTAAATATGAATGAATGAAGCGTGAAGAGCCAACAAAGACTGCCCATGTGTGCTCCTCACATAAAGCAATGACTTGATAGCTCCAGCTTCTTCCTCCATTCCCCCTAATGATCCAGGGACTGCTTTTGATTGGAGAGACATGAGGGAATCAGAATCCCAGGGTGGTCTGAGTTGGAAGGGACATTAAAGCTCATCTTGTCCCAACTCCCTGTCATGGGCCTGGACCCCTTCCACTAGAACAGGTTTCTCAGAGCCCCATCCAGGGAATTTACACTGAAAGCACCGCAAACCCCTCAGGAGGAGGGGAAGAAAAGAGGTGGGTGTGCAGGTGGGTGTGAGCACGGCCCTTGCACCTTGCTGTGTGTATTTAAAGGCTTTTTGTTGGTAAGTGTGGTGTGACAGTGGCGGGACGTGTGGGACATTTTGGGGTGTTTTGGGGCGGTCCCGCCAGACCCCACGAGAGGGCAGCATTGCCCTTCGCGGTGCGGGGCTCAGGTGAGCGCCAGGGATGTTCTGCAGGGATGTTCTGCAGGGAGCAGGACACAACCCTGGGCTCCGGGTGTTTGTACACCGACTGCACGACACTGCCGTGGGGGGCCTCACTGATTTTTATTTATTTTGTTAGTTTTAAATGTTATTTTATATTTTAATTTTGATTTATTAATATTTTAATTTCATGCTATTTGATTTATGTATTATGTATTTTTATATATTTTACTTACCTTTTAATTTATTTTTATTAGTTTTTAAATTTTTATTATTTTATTTTTATTTGCATTTGTTTGTTTGTTCCTTAATTTGTTATGCACCATAGTTTTCAGGGCTCAGCCTTGTGTCCCCTGCCAGGGCAGATAGGAGGGATGAAAGCCATTTTTACAAGCTCATTGTGAGTTGCACAGCTCTATTTTGTTTACTCTCAGACCTGATTTACTTAGGCAGGGCTTTAGTGAAGAGCAGATTTCAGCAAGGGGGAGCACTCCTAGTTGTACAAGAAGGGGAAGTGGGGGAAAAAAAAGGTTAAAAACTGGTGATCTCCCAGAAGGTCAGTAGATGCAATGGCTAAAAGTAACAGCAGTACCATTTCTGGTGCTGGTAATGATTTGTGTGGGGTGTGCAGGGGGTTTCTTGAAGGGGGGTAGTTGAATCAAGGGGATAGGCAGCGGGGAGTGCTGCCAGGGAGAGAGTTGCAGCATCACTGGGAAGCCTGGTAGTGTCTCTGAACAGCATTAAAGTTTTCCTTTTCCATCCCAGGCTTTCCAGAGCCAGCAACATTGCTGGCACACCTGTCTTAGGCGGTGAGGGAGTGAGGGCTTAGGACTGGGAGCTCTCCTGGATTGTCTTTCCAAGCTAATATGTCCTAATTTTCTGCAGGTGGGACCCCTGAACCCCTGTGGATGGCTGCAGACCTCAGTGCTGGGCTGTGCTGCCTGCGGGGCTGCAGCTCAAGCTGCCTTGACCTGTAAAACCATTTCCAGCCTCTGCTAAGCACAGCTGTCCCCTGATCATTTAACTGTTTTCCTGTCCTCCATCTAGCCAAACGTGACCTCTTTGGCACCGCTCACCGCTCAGAAAACCTCAGCCAGCAGAAAATAGATTTGTTTCCTCAGTTGCAAAATAAAATAGCACTTCCCTGCTGGAGGGGCACAGGGACCTTGTTTGCTCTGCTCAAGCCTAGAGTCGGTTTTTATGAGCAGGTTCACAAACCTCATATGCTTCAAAAACTTTTATCTTGCTAAGGAATGGAGCCCTTTCAGAGTGTCTTGATGGAGAGGGGGCAGGAATTCAACCTGAACAAGGCAAACCCGTTCCAGTCCTGCCAAAGCTGCTGTTCTGGCCTAAATCTCTGGCTGACTGCAGCAAGGAGTGCTTCTCCATGCTGTGGGATAGCCACAGTGTCCTGCCCAATTTCCTACCTGGAATCCAGTTACCTTATCCCACTTTGAGCAGTAGGGAAGCAGAGTCCCTAAACAGTTGTGCTCGTGTCACATCACACTTGGTTTCTGCAGATTTGGGGCTGCCTAGAGCTTGCAAGAGGGGACATGGAGGAGACAGGCAGAGCTGGCACAGTGCTTATTTGTCCCCGATAAAACTGGTCTCAGTGGTGAATCCTGCTGGAGATGGAGAGTGGGACCTTTCCCTGTGGCTGCCAATTCCAATCCCTGCTTACTGGAAGCTGGGAAGTTTAGGTTGCTTGAATTCTTGTTTCTGGCAAGGTAAACTTTTCCCAAGGAGATACTTGAGGCAGAAACTTGGTACAGTTAGGGAGAAGTGATGCGGTGAGCCTTGTTCTAAAGCAGTCACCAGTGTCACAGCAGCTGCCAACCCCTCTGTGTTCCCTGTGCCCTCCCTGGAATGGTTTCTTTTGCAGCCTTTGAAGTTTCCTTATCATAAATCCTGTAGGATTTAACTTCTACCTACTGCTCCTTTTGACAACAATGGACTGTTAGCTAACCAGACATAAAACTGAAAATGTAAATCCCTCTCCCTTGGGGAATTAGAAAGCAGATATAGGATGCAGCCCATGAAACGCAGGAGTCCATTGAAATCACAAACAATTCACATCTTGCTTCAGACTATGGACATTTAGGAAAATTAGTAATGCCAGCTCCAGTCTCAAACCTAAACCTAAGCCCTGCAGGCTTTTTCCCCCTGAACTTTGCATCTCTGCACCTCCCCTGGTCCCAGAGAAGGGCTGACTAAGTCTTACCTCCTCATTCCTATCCTGTCTACTTTGTCTCACTCCTCTCCAAAGTAGCGCTTCCTTCCCACAAGAGATGTTTTCCCCATGGAGTTTTCCCTGCTTTCTCCCACTGCTAGGCTTTCTCCCACTGCCAGGCTTTCTCCTTCTCCCTGCTGCTTGTTTGGAGCAAAATTTATTACAATATCAATAATGCCACTTGTATACAAGGTCTAGCCCTGCCACACACAAGTGCCGTGTGTAAATCTTCAGCATCAGCACCCTGTTAATTGCCCTGCTAACCAAAAGGAATTAACTTTGTCGTCCACAGCGAACTTTCCCCTCTACCTGTGCAGATGGAGCTCCCAGGGACAGGGTGGGATTGGCGGGTGTCCTGTGGCGAGAAATGCTCACATCAATAAAATTCAGAAGGCGACAATCCTCCTCCCCCCGCTGCTCTTTAACTATGTAATTCCTCAATCAAATCAGGCAAGGGAGAACAGTGGATCACTCCTGGCTTCGGCAAACCCCAGCTCTATTTCTCACAGTGTGCAGGGCCCGGTGTCGGGCGGGGCGATCCCGGCNCGGGGGACACTGAGGGGACAGCGGGGGACAGTGAGGGGACACCGCCCGGGACATCCCCCGGGACATCGCCAGGGACATCCCCCGGGACACCCCGGGGCATGCTGAGCGCGCCCCGGTCCCCCGCAGCCACCGAGCGCAGCGAGCGCCCCACCGGGAGAGCCGCCCGCCCGAGCCGGTGAGGGCCGGGGTGGAGGGAAGGGGTGGAGGGACCGGGAAAGGGGACCGGGAACCGGGGAAAGGGGACCGGGAACTGGGGCCCGGGCAGCGCGGGGCGGCACCNAGCGAACTTTCCCCTCTACCTGTGCAGATGGAGCTCCCAGGGACAGGGTGGGATTGGCGGGTGTCCTGTGGCGAGAAATGCTCACATCAATAAAATTCAGAAGGCGACAATCCTCCTCCCCCCGCTGCTCTTTAACTATGTAATTCCTCAATCAAATCAGGCAAGGGAGAACAGTGGATCACTCCTGGCTTCGGCAAACCCCAGCTCTATTTCTCACAGTGTGCAGGGCCCGGCGTCGGGCGGGGCGATCCCGGCGGGTCCCTCCCAGCTCTGGATGTTCCGTGGTACAAAGAACGCGGTTCTGCTGCGTTCTAGCACGGCCCGAGCTCGGTGCCCGGGCCGGGACACCGGGAGGGGACACCGGGAGGGG
>WBMV01000769.1:50359-106092 GCA_013396655.1 Campylorhamphus procurvoides | reverse complement strand
GGCTGCCAGAGCTCCGGGAGCGTTTGGATGATCCCCTGGGACAGGCGGGATTGTTGGGGTGTCTGTGCAGGGCCGGGGGTTGGACTTGGGTGATCCCTGTGGGTCCCTCCCAGCTCAGGGTATTCTGTGATTGTTTGAGCTGTTTCTCAATTAAATTAATGGCTTACATTAAAATAATGAAATAGTAATATGTCACATAATATTATATGTAATACATTAAATATAAAACAGCATTAAGTAAAATATTTATTATAAACGTAAAATTATTACAAATTAAACTATATCTATTATATATTATACAATGATATATAAATAAATAGAATAATAGTTTAAATGAATTAAATACGCCTTTAAAATATCTTTTTTGTTTGTTTGTTTTCAGTGGGTTAGATTGGGATAGTCTCCCAGGGATCATGCAGGGCATGGTAGGACCTCAGCTTGGTGTGGATTAGGGCATTGAGATAATGTGCACACAGGCCAGGCTTTGTCCCTGCACCTCCTTCCAGAAGCTCCTGATAACCTGCCCTTATTTGTGAAGTGTGTCAGAGCAAAATCAGGACATGGAGGTGTGATCTCCAAGGCTGCTGTGCCCCTGAATTTACTGTTCCAAACCATCTCACCCTCTAAACAAGATGTTCTGTAACCATGTATTGTTATCGGTTTTGGCCCTGAAATGCAATCATTTGTGGATATTTATTTTGTTTACCTCAGCAGTTCTTAATCAGAAAACCAAGGGGTTTATTTTGAAGGGTTTTAATTTTTGGCCTTGCTTGAGACATACTTTGCAACAAAACTACTTATTTCCTTTGAAAAGTTTTCATATCTAGTGTCAGAAGCTATAGGTGGTAAAAAACTTCATTTTCATATAAAATTCGAGTAGTGTGAGCGCTTGCCAGGCCTCTCAGATAGATGGAAAGCATCATAGCTGGATCCATTCCTTGGGTCTGTACACAGCTGATAAGTTGTCCTGCTGTTTCAGACATTCCTTCCCCAAAGCTGGGTTTCCTTTCCATCCCAGAGATAACCACCAACATGATGACTGGCTGTTTACAGTGATTGCTCTATGATCCATTATATGCCTTATTTAGCCTTTGGAGGAAAAATGGCCTGATCTATTTGTAGGGGTTTTTTTTTTAAATTTAGAATGAATAACAGTCTTTCAATCCTATTTTTTTAAAGGAGAGAATTGTCCTCAGCCTTAGCCAAGCTTTCTGCCCAGTTGCTTCAGTAGGTCCTCATCAGTATTTATTTTAGATGTATAAACCAGCTTTTCTATTGCTGCTCACAGGGGTATCCTGGGGAGACAGGGAGTGAAACAGGGAATGTTTTGTGCACAGCCTTGGGGTTTTTGGAGGGAGTGGGTGCATCATGAGTTATGGTGCTGAAAGGGATCTCTTTAGCTGCTAAAGAAAACTTACCCCATAATGGAATTGTACATTTCTGTTGCTGCTTCACTGTGAGAGCAAAGGTGGCTGATCACATCTGTAATCTCAAGTGCTGCTGATTGTTGTTGCCACAACATTTGGTCTTCCATTGTTGTTCCACTTTTGACCTGGATCTGTATTAACTATTAATTCCCATTTGTTCTAAGAACACAAAGTGAAGATCATTGTTGTTAGAATTTAATTTCTCTGCAATTCATTCTATGGTTTCCCCCCCTACACAGACTGGAAAAATGGCCAAGAGAATTGCAGAGAAGGAACTGACTGACCGAAACTGGGATCAGGAGGATGAAGCTGAGGAGGTAACTTAAACATTAGTTCCCCAGCACCACCCCTGCAGGTTGTAGGGTAGTTACTGACAGGTGCTGTTCATCTTGTGGGTAAAAGCTACAGTAAAATTGGTTAAAAGTAGCAATTACAGGTAATTTTATAGAAGCGAATTTTGTGGGAGTATTTTTTATAAAGGTTTCAATATATGCAGACCCTATGGCAAAGCAGCTTCTAAGAGCTAAAATTACATCAATAGTTCAGGGGAAAGGAACTTTACATTTCTAGAGGGAACTCCAAGCTTGTTATGCTTTTGGACTCTTCAGATGTGTGAGAGTTATTTGCTGAATTCACGGGAAAAGTGGATTTGATTTCTTGAGATAAATTTTCTGTCTTGTGTGGGGTTTTTTTAAGGGTCAGTAATAGTTTCAGAACTGTGTTAATTTTAGTTAATGTCCCCACACAGCCAGAGGAATTAGGCAAACATTCAAATGTTTCCTCTGATGGTAAAGGAGATTTTCATGTTTAGTGTCTCATATTTACTCACAGCTCATGCCTATCTCTGACCAAACTGTGCTTGCTTCTCTCCTGCTGAAAGTATTAAATGTTTAGGCCTGTAAATGTAAGAAAGAAAACTGACTCTTCCAGGAGTCTGAATATAAGAAAACTTAATTTTGTCATTTCTTATAGGGTAATAATGACCCATTAGCTGCCTTTGCTAATGTTTCCATTATCAGCTAAGTTTTCAAGGATCAGCCAAGTCCAGGTCGTTGGCATGTTAATCACTACTGTGTTTTTGGGGTGGGCTGTGGTTTAACTCCTTCCCTTGGCTGGCAGGGAGCAGCGTTAGAGTTGTGTTAAAACCCCATCTCGGCCATCTGTTCACAATGTGCATTTCCAGAATTCCAGTAATGATTCCCTGCCTTCCTCCTGCAGGTGGGAACGTTCTCAGTGGCCAGTGAGGAGGTGCTGAAGAACAGGGCCATTAAAAAGGCCAAGCGGCGGAACGTTGGCTCCGAGGTAAGGTGGGCACTGGGCACGGGTGCTGGGGATTGACTCACTGCAAAACACAGCACTGTGCTCAGGGCTTTGCTTCCCAGGGCCTGCAGGGATGCTGCATAAACTTGTCCTTTACCAGCTCACATGTGCCAGAGTTTTGGCTTATTGTTCCAGGGGAAGGATAAGGTTAGGGTGAAAAATGGCTAGCTAGTATTGAATGGGTGAAGAGGGTATTTTTGAAGACAAAATGTGCTCTACAGATGGGTAAAACAACATTGGAACTGCTCAACTTCCATTCTTTGCAGAGATGGAAGTCTGGAAGTGGAAAGTTCCTAGTTATCCATACTGGAGGGCTGAAGGATGTCTCGAAGGCTAAATTAGTAAAAGGCAAAATATGAAGCTGTTCAGAGAATGAAAATAATTTTTTGTCAAGAATGCTGCTACTTTTTCCCCCCTCCCTTTGAAGAGCTTTAGTGCCACCTGCTCTTTGCAGTAGCAGATGGACAATTGAAAGGAGGTTGGCCTTTGTTACACATTTAGTCCCTGTGAAAGCATTAAGCCAGTCCAGCCAAACTGTTGTCCTTTCAGAAATCCCTGACAAATGCCTTGTTGTGATTATTTCTACCAGGCATCCTTTGAACAGGGTGTGCAGCCTGTTAGGAATAGGGCAGGAGCTGTTCCCAGTGCTCACATTGCTCCTGGACTGAGTGGGACCAGGCACAGCTGGGAGCTGCACAGTTTCTCCTGTGCTTTTGGCTTTCCTCCTGCAGCCCAGGCCGCGTAAATGAGGAATCTGCCTTAGTCTGTTATTGCCTTGAGTAGTTTTAGCCACAGCTGTGGGACAGGATGCAGATAATTCAAGGATCGTAATGGGGAGAGGTGGTGTAAGAGTTGAGCAGGAGAGATTCAGGGGCAAATGGAATGGAGAAACAGAACTGACTGAGAAAGGGGACTGGGTGGTTGTAGAAGCAGCAGGCAGGAGGCTGGGGGCAGCTGTTGGAGAGAGAGCTGGGAGCAGGGCCAGTGCAGCTATCATGTTGAACGCCAGCAGATCATGAGTCCTTGATTGCAGCGAGCCCTGCTCAGCACCAGCTAAAACAACCCTGTGTTATCAATGTCCTTCTCATCCTGAATCCTAACCAAAACTGGACCAGCTACTAGGGAGAAAATTAACTCCATCCCAGCCAAAACCAGGACAATGGGCTGGACAAAGTCTAAAAAGCCAAAGAGATGACAGGACAGTGGAGGTTGCATAAGAAACTTGTGAAATATTTACAAAAAGGTAAACTTGACATTTATTGACATTCCTACATGGAGCAAGCAGAATGATGTGAGGAAGAAGACCGCAGTTAACTGGAATGTCCAGAGAGAGAGAGAGAGGTGGGACAGAATAAAAATACCTAGGAATGACAGACAGGGGACTGCTCTGGAAAAGGTAGAACACAAAGGGCCGCAAAAACAGCCCACGAGGTCAGAATGGAATACAACCTAAAATTGGTAAGCTTTACCATTTCTTCAGTGGCAAAGACAGATGAAACTCAGAAGCAATTCTCCTGCTCTTGATAGTTTTCCAGAGACACTGGAAGCCCAGTTTGAGTTAGAATAGTTCATTACCTCAAAAGACTTAAAAGTACCTAAAAAGGGCAGTGCCTATTTGCATGTTAATCACACTCTTAGAAACATGTGAGAAACTGTACCACAAAATAATACAGTGGTAAAGACAGTGTAGAGAACTGGGTAATGAAAAGGCTGCAGAGGGATACACATTCTGGGATCAACTACAGTCTGTCTTTGCTTCTCCCATTGGTCATGTTGGAATGTTTTGGGTAAATCACAAATGTTTCACAGGTGACTCAAAGCAGGCTGTTTGGGATGAGGGTCTTGAAGGGTTGAACTCTTAATTGCGGATTTAAGTGCCAAAAATAAACCTGCAATTATATATTGCTGTGTAATTCCTTAAAGGAAACAACATGCTATGAATGTCTAAATAGGTAGTCAAACATATCTGCTGCTCTGACCAGCTTCCATGTATCCACTTCCTAGATGAGTTTATTTTCATACCAAACACCTGAGTCCTCCAGAAATGTGTCACAGGGAAGTTGTTCTCTGTGTTTGCATAGCTGGCACAGTATTGCATACAGAGGCACAATGAAAATAAACCAAGGGTATTGGGAATATTATTAAGTGGGCACGGGATTGGTGTGGAGATGTGTGTTAACTGGTTGGCTTTCTCCTTTTCTCTCCCCAGTCTGAAAGTGGAGGAGCTTTTAAAGGCTTTAAAGGCTTTATGTTGCCTTCTGGAAAAGGAGGAGGTGGCTTCAGCGGATTTGGGAATGGTGCAGGAATAAAGCCTTTGGAAGGGCTGTCTAATGGCAGCAGTAGTGTCTCCAGCACTCCTCCTTTCAGCAGTCTGAAGACCACTCCTGAAACACCATCAGCATTTGGTAAGTTTTAAATAAGCATATACACACACATTCATCCATAAAATACATATTTTCTTAGTGAAAAAACACATTCAGATCATCCCATGGTTCTGTTTAAAGCTTTTGAGACTTTGTTCCTCTTTGTAGGGTTTCTTAAAAGGATTTTAGACTGCTAGAGGGACAGGTTGCCAAAAAAAAAAAAAGCTAGCGGAAATTGTGTATTTAGAAAGACTGCAGTTTCCTGCTGTAATTTTTTTTTCTTAAGGTCTTGGTTCTCTATTTTTTGCAATTCTTGGTAAATATGTGCTACATAGCTAATGTCTTAACCTTTTTTCCCCTGTACATCTGACATTGCAGCGAGTTTTTTAGAACTGTATCTGTTACTTTTATGCCTCTATTTTAAGGCACTTGAAGTCCTTTGACAAGTCCAGATTCGTGCTTTGGAAGCCCCTGAGGAGTGTTAGCTCTGTCCCTTTGTGCTGGAGATGGAGAAATATTAACCCTGCACAGGATTTTGGAGTCAGTGTGCCATAGAATGGAAATGGTGGAGTTGTGAACTTTAGAGTAACTTAGATTTCAGTGAGCTTGACTAAATTAGGGGAAACTGAAGTATTCAGTGGAGGTTTTCTTAGCTGAAAAGCCTGTGTTTTTTATATGGAAACGGCTCCCAAGTGTGCAAGATCATGGGCTAGTGCACTCAGGGTGTTTTAAGGCACAAGTAGCAAGAGGTAACTTGAGTATTTTGATTTATTAAGTGTTACAGCTTGGTAAAGCTGTAAGACTTTTGTGAAATTTTAGCAAAATATAAAACTTGCATTTTTTAATGTCCTGTATGAGATTACTTGGGACTGTTTCTCTCTTTTTATTCACCAGCATGCTCCATCTACTTTGTCTATTCCTCAAGTAACTTACTTTTCTAAACTTAAAACGTGGGTCTGTCTCACAGCACTCTGAGCACCTGGGGTAGGTTTAGGTTTGATATTAGACCAAGGTCCTTCCCCCAGAGGGTGGTGGGCACTGCCCAGGCTCCCCAGGGCAGTGGGCACAGCCCCAAGACTGCCAGAGCTCCAGGAGGGTTTGGATGATCCTCTGGGGCACAGGGTGTGACCCTTGGGGCTGGGCCTGTGCAGGGACAGGGGTTGCACTCCATTATCCCGGTGGGTCCTTCCAGCTGGGCACGTGCTGTAGCCCAGAAGGAGGAGCATAATTGAGCAGGGCCGAGCGACTGGATGGGAACACTGAGAATGTTAGCTGGGCTTTTCAGAGAACTGTTTTGTGGGGGAACAGCACATTCTCAGGACGTTTTCGTTGCCCAGGATCCCCTCTGTCCAACGGCCCCAGTGCTGCAGCGTTTGCTGAGTCCAAGGCCAACGGTGGGGGCCAGGGCTGCGGCCCCGGCTCGTACCACAAGCAGCTGGCTGCCCTCAACTGCTCCGTGCGCGACTGGATCGTGAAGCACGTCAACTGCAACCCGCTGTGCGACCTCACGCCCATCTTCAGGGACTACGAGCGCTACCTGGCCGGCATCGAGCAGCAGCATGGCAGTGGGGACAGCGAGGGCCCCGCGCCCCGCGGCGGCTCCAAGGGCTCAGCCTTCCTCTTCAGCAGCACCAAGGCCGAGGACACCCCCAACACACCGGCCGAGGCTGCGCCGGAGAAGAGAGACCCGGCCTTGGGAGCAGCAGCGACCGTCTCGTTCAGCTTCGGCAGGAGCGCCGACAGCCCCGCCCTGGGCTCCCTGCCTGCAGGAACTATCAGTAGCTTCTCCTTTTCTCCTGGCAGTTCGGGCTTGTTTGGGAAAGATGCAAACCAGGCCAAGTCTGTCATTGCAGCGCCCACCAGTTTATTGGAAGCTCAGGCAGCAAGTAGCAATGCGGATGAGAAAGGTAAATGCTATTTGTTTCTGTTTATAGTCACTTTAATGGTGAGCTGTGAGTGTATGGCACTTGCAGATCCTGCAGAGATGCAGTAATGGGAAGTTGAACAAGACCGTGGCATAGAGCTGTGCCAGGAAGGCTGGGATGGATCTCAGGGAAAGGCTCTTTCCCCAGAGGGTGGTGGGCACTGACCAGGCTCCCCAGGGCACCAAGGCTGCCAGAGCTCCAGGAGTGTTTGGATGATCCTCTCAGGGATGGGGGGATTGTTGGGGTGTCCTCGGCAGGGACAGGGACTGATGATCCCATGGGTCCCTCCAGTTCAGATACTCAATATTGTATGATTCTGAGATCAGAATAGTTCTTGAATTTCAAACGGAGACCTGCACCAGTAATCCAGAAATCCCAGCCTTGCACACTGTTTAAGCAACAGCAAAAAAGTATGTGCTTATCAAAACCTGTATATTTCTGCCAGATTTATATTTTCTATAATAGAATTTAGTTCTTTACCCGAAGGCAGGACTTGATGACATTTAAACAGCTGGTATGTTCACCTTTGAGTCTGCAGGATATTTCAATCCCTCTGCTTTTCCCAGTAGCTTTAGCTAGAGCTTCACATGGTAAAAAAGTTAAACCTGGCTGTGGGAAGTATTGATTTTGTTTTACTTGAACTTGTGGAGTATATTCTTTGAAATGTGAAAACTGTTTTCTGTTAAACCAGAAGGTTTTGGCTTACTAAACTTCATAGTTTTGGGGTTTGATTGTTTGGGGGGGTTGGGTATTTTCACCCCACTTAAACTGAAGAGGAGGATGGCGTTGTTTGAGGGGCTGAATGAAAAAAGCAAGTAACACTTTCCTGTAGCTGGAGCTGCTGCAGAGCCCACAGGGACTGAAATGTGTTCTGGCAATCACTGACAGGCCCCACGTGTCCATGTCAAACATGGTGTGCACAAGGGAGCTCTAAATGCCAAACACCCCCCAGGCTCTGTGCTCACAACATTCACATATTCAACTTTCTGTTTGAAGGAGGGGAAGAGGAGGAAGAAGAGCCACCAAAAGTCGTAGTTAATGAAGTAAAAGAGGATGATGCTTTCTACTCAAAGAAGTAAGTAACTTGGAAAAATAGAATCCATACCTGCATATTGCTGTTCTTCACCATTGCAGTACATGATTAATGACATGTTCTTGCCTTTCTAGTTAATAAAGCTCATTAGGAATCCATGTTGAGTATGAACTTGTAAAAAAGTTAGATACAGGCAAGAATGTGTAATATCTTGCTAAAATCCTTCTGTATCTTGGATACAACACTCATAGTTTGTGTTCTGCTGTGATCAGTTTTTTACAAGTGAAGATGTTTCTGCCTTTGTCAGGTTTTGTAAGTTTGAATTGCAGGGTTACCACAAAAATTGGAAAATCCCCCAGCTGCTCAGCTGTTTGCACAGCATAAAATAAGGCTCTTCAGCTGGAAAATGCTGACTGGTGTCTGAAGGAGTGAACAAGTTGTGCTTTTAAGCTCAAAATGAAACCAGCAATATTAGAAGCACTTTTTCAAGGCATGTTCAGTAGTCCAAGTAATTGACACTCAGCACAGGATTTTGTCCTGCTACAAAAAGCCATTAGCTTTATCTGAGAGAAGGTGTGTGCTAGTTTATTAAGAAGGCTTTGTTAGGTTATTAGAGCTTCCCTTAAAAAATGTTTATAAATTGTACATAAAAGTCCTACTGCAACTTCAGAATGATACAGCAAATTCTTATGGCTTTTTAAGTAGTGTTTTTTACAAGGTCAAGGAGAATAAAGATAATTTGATGTCATGCTAACTCCTGGTTGTTGTGACTGTGAGTCAGAGGGGGTACCTGCCCTTGGGAGATACTGTTATGTCTTTCATCTCTACCTGGCTGCACAAACAAGGACTTTGAGTTTGTTTCTTGGGGTTTTTTTCCCCCCACAGGTGCAAACTATTCTACAAAAAAGAGAATGAATTTAAAGAAAAAGGGGTAGGAACATTACACTTAAAACCAGCAGGAAATGAAAAAACTCAACTCCTAGTCCGAGCAGATACCAATTTAGGTAAGTATGTTCTCTCAGTAGCAAGTCTTCATGTGAAATTCCTTACAAAGGATTAGGATATTTTTGTGGTTATACAGCATGACACAGTGAAAACCTTTCTGCTTGTTTTTTCTCTGATAATTGCAAGTACTGAACAAGCACCTGGATGCCTCTACTGAGCATTACAAAAGAGAGCACATGAAGCTGTGCAAGGAGTGAAAGGTGTATGTTTGGGAATTCCTCCCCTTCCTTCTTCTATGAGCTTTTCTCCATCCTTGACTTGAGTGGCCTTGAAGCATGGCTTGAGGTCCAACTTCCATAAAACTTGAGTATCTAGTATGGCTGAGGAATCCCTGAGGACTAAAGCCAGGCTGCACTGCAGGCCAGGGGGTAAAACTCCCTTCTGCCTTCATCCACAGCCATGCCTTAGTAAGGCTTTCATTTTTCTCCAGCTCACACACTTAGACATTTGAGCTTGGTGATTCCAAGTGTGGGTTTCTAGAAGCTGCTGCAGTCATAGTGATGCACACTTTCCTTTTTGCTGTCTTCACACAGTGCTGTATTCCTTTCCTAAAATCTCACTGTGTTGAAAAACTGAACTGGAAGGGGAGGCGAAGACTGACTTCCCCTAAATCCTGCTGCCCTGTTCTGAGCTATTTCCCAGGTCTATAAATGTGTGTGTCTCCTGTGGAACCAGACTGGAGTTTGTTTGTTGGTGTTTAGTAGCCCACTAATCCTGGAGCCCCCCTGCTCACTACTCCCTCAACTCACTTGTTAAATCCCTGCATGTTTAACAGCTCTGGCACAGAGCTGCAGTCGGTAACCTGGCACAGCCCACCCCAGTTCTGGGGCGGGATTTGGGGATACAGAGTACTTACTGCATCCTGGTGTGTCCAGTTTCAGATTAACTCGTTTGTCTGTATCAGAACTAACATCTTGTTTCCGCCTCTGAACTGCACCTGACGCTCAGAATGAGCAGCCTGGCATAACCTAACCACTGGGACTGGATTCCTCTTTTCCTGCTTCTCCCTTTTTCCTGTGTGTCCCCACTGTGCCTTGATATTCCTCAGGCTCCTCCCTTTATAAAAGGAGGGCACAGTATGTTCAGAGATTTCCTCATTCCTAGTGAGGAAAGAAATCTGAGAATAATGGCCCCGAGCAGACGCTTAGGGAAGAATAAGACAAACATACATAATGTTTGTGAACTGCCTTCCTTCTAAACCATCTTAAATCCCTATTTAATACCTGTACTAACATTGTATTGCAGTAAAAGCTGAAAAATGGCTAATGGTAATTTTTTTCCATCCTCATATGCAGGAAACATACTGTTGAATGTCCTAATTCCACCTAAGATGCCATGCACAAGAACAGGGAAAAACAACGTTCTCATAGTTTGTGTCCCTAATCCACCAATCGACGAAAAGAACCCGACTGTTCCTGTCACCATGCTAATAAGGGTGAAAACAAGCGAGGATGCAGATGAATTGCACAAAATCTTACTGGAGAAAAAGGAGGCTTAAATAAATTGCAGTCAGTGATTCGAGGAATTATTGCCAAACTGCTGCTGCTCTTTTTTCCTTCCCTAACTTCACTTGAACATTTAACTCTTTACTCTGATAGTAAGAACTGTTACAGGAACTCTGGAAAAAATTATGTGAGGAAAAGCTAAACTAGCTAATAAAAGCTTTACTAGAACACAAGTGTTGGACTGTGCTCCCTCATTTTTCAGTATCTAAATGCAGGACCTCTTCTGGATAAAGCATGGATATAAATCCAGGCGTATGTTTTAGCACCGGCTGACCAAGTGGACTGAACCCCGAGTACAAAAACACGGTACCAGAGCTTCCTCACTGACTGATGCAATGCAACCACTTCCTGCTTTGAGAAGGGAGGATGTTCAAGTTTACCTGGTGAAACTGTTCCTAGACTCCAGATTTTTAGATTTTGATTGGTCTGTTGTATTCTGGTGAGACTGGTTTTTGACTGGGGGACAACACGGCACCCCACCACCGATGATCTGTATTGTGCTGTGTCTGGACTCTTACAGACCCACGTGCTTTTGGGACTCAGAGACTGCAGATGGTGACAAGACAATTTGCTTGTGTAGTCCTGGTGACAGTGGCGTTTCCTGGAGAACTGTCAGTTCTGTCCTTACTGTAGCAACAAGCTCATGATGTGCAATAGCAGAAGCAGACAACTGGAAGACAGTTTATCTGGACCACCCCAGCATCCCCTGGCTCCTGACACATCAGAGCCAAGGGCTGCCCTTCCACAATGGTCCCTCCAAGGTGTCTGTCCTTGGGCCACCCCTGCACCCCCGCCGAGGCAGAGCTGTACATGTGTTTGTCCTGCTGCTGGTACTTTGCTGAGCAGAGCTCCTCCCACAACCAAACTTCAGGGCTTTTGTAGACCTTTGTGTTGCCTCTGGCCCGCCCTTCCCGCTGTGCTAAAGCTGCAGTGCTGTGCTGCACTGCACTACGTAAAGCAGCAACGTGCAGCTTTAGGACAAGCTTTCTGTTGCACACAGGGAGTGCTGGGTTAACCTGAACCTTTGTTTTCAGCTGCATTCAAATTAACCATGTGGCAATAATCTGTGGATCAGAACATTCATTCTGGTCTTGGTTTCCATCTCAGTGCTCTATCAGACTGGGGCAGTTTAATTCTTTTCTTTTAGCGAATCCTGTTTGCTGGAAACTCCTTCCCTAGTAATTGTTTTTCTGCTTCCCTTTCAACTCTGGGACCTCTCTGAGAGCTCAGTGTTGTTGTTAAACTTGAACTGCTCTCTGGGCCAGCTCTGGAGGATGGAACAAACATGCCACCCTGCCTCTGGCTAAGGTGACACACAGGAAAATCCCCCTTCCTTAAAAATTCCCCTAGAGAACGTGGAAATCCACCACAGTGGCATCCTGTGGGCAGGGAAAACGGAGCAACACCATTTGTTGAGGTGCAGCACATCTCACCTGTCTCCCCTGCTTGGGAGGGGACAAAAGCTGCCTCTGGGCCTAATTTACTGCACAATTCAGGTTATGGCCTCTTTTGCCCTCTTAACTAAAAGGAGGAAAAACTTGATAGGATCTACAGCCCTCTTGACCAAAGTTCAAAAACAAAGGCCTTTGCTCATGTTTCAGCTCCACTTGGCTACAGGAACTGCATTTTTAACACTGAAGTGTAAAGGGAGCTTAGATGCCATTTCAGATATGATTTGAAATATAAACTGGTGCCTTTGGGGGTTTCTTTTTGCATCTGGCTCAGTCCTTAAACCATTAAAAGTCAGTGACAATACTGTCCTCAAAATAAGATGCTTTTTTTAAAAAAAAACAAAAAAGTCTTGCTGCTACCTGAACTGGAGGCCCCAAGCTGAGGGGGGGTGTGCCAGTTGTGTATGACTGAAAAGCAGAACAGGACCTGACAGCTCAGTCCAGGCTCAGGTCTCTGATCCAAGGGCTCAGTTAAATTTGCTTTAGTCTTTTGAGTGGTGTCTTAACCTGTTTCTGCAGGGAGGTTTGTAGAGCAGAGCTCGGGCTGTGCATCTCACAAAGAGATGTGTCCATGGGCTCTGCCTTGTGTTCCTCTGCTTCCAAAAGCTCATGGATGTGGAACTGCTCCTTCATCCAGAGAAATGGGGACCAACCAACTCAACTTGCCCTTCCCTCCTCATGCTGTGCCTCTGGAGTGGGGCAGCCCTGGGGTTTTGCACACACAGATGTGGCCACAGATGTGGCCTTTTCCAAGGGGGAGCACAAACTGTAAGGAAAAATAAGTAAAAGAAGAATAAATCGTGTCGGAAAAGTTAAACCTTATGTTAGCCATGACAGCAAGTCGTATCTTCTCTTAGCTGTGGGAAAGACTGAGATGAGACACCTGAATTCTTTAGCGGAGGTATTTTATCAGGAAAGCCAGGGGAAGGATAATAATTGGGGATGTTGTCTTCACTAGCATGTCAAACATACGCATAAGCACACAATTCTAAACATTTTTCATGGGGAAGGTTGTCCCTAAAAGAACAGGAAAGAATTTTACTGCAGATCAGATTTTAATCAACATCAGTTTCTGGTGACCCTGCCATTATCTGGATTATGAAGCAGGAAGTCACACACTTGTCCCTTGGTGCTCAGGTCTAAAGCACAGCCCTTCTCCAGCACTGTTAGAAAAAAGAAATTTTTGATGCTCCAGTTTCTAGTTAAGAAATATTAAAATACACAAATACTGTAAAGGGTCAGAGATTATGACAGAAGTAAAGGCTTAAAATGAGTTAAAAGCAAATGTTAGTGGAGAGCATAGACATCAATATACTAATGCCTTCAGAACAAAGTGGCTCATGCTATCCAAGGAAAGAATTTTGATCAGAATTCCAGCTCCAAGAGGCATTCCTATATCCTGGTAGATACTTGATGTATTTAAGAGCTGGATATTGGACAGCTGATGTTAAAGATGCGAGTTTCTGCCCTCATTTGCTTTAATGCCTTTGCTGTTCGTAGGTGTTAGGCGTGTCTTAGGGATCATACATTCCTCCTGCTACTCTAATTCTGAAGTTTCAGCTGCTTATAAATCCTTCCCTCTCACCTCCCGACTCAGAAAATCAGATCTCTGCTTTTTAATTCTGAGAATCATCTCTGAGGGAGGATTGTTACAGCTGGTTTGAATTTTATTTTAAAATATTAATTAAATTACAATATGCAAGGATTTTTTTTGTTTGTAACGTACTTAAAATTATATATATGGGAGCATAGCAGTGTGTTCCTGTAATTCCTTTTGGTTGATGGATGTGAAAGTTTAATTTAAATTTACAGTTCAAATGAACATGTTGTAGAACATAAACCAATCAGGAGGTTTGCTTTGCTCTTACAAACTGTAGTTCAGCTCCCTTTGCAGCACTGTAACATTTAAAATGTCCTTACAGACTTTCTTTCTGATGCCTTAACTTATTTGCATTTGGGAAAATTTTGTAGCTGGTGCCTGTGTGCAGAAATTAACTGACATTAAACAATTTAAAGTGGCATGAGCTAGTCTAAATCCAATTAAAATGCTGAATGTGATGATTTGTTAGTTAATAGCCTTCAAGATGCTCTGAATTTTTCAGTGGATATTTAAGTTTTACATACCTTGTAATGATGTTTTCATTAGTTCTGATACACTGAGGACATGTACAAAAATCCATGGAAAATGTGAATAAATGAATGGGAGATTCATTTGTCTTGTGTGAATCACTTTGAGTGTGTAACACTATTAATAAAATGAATTGTACAACCAGTAGCTTGCAGGTGAACTCCTGCCTGGGAAATCCTACTGCTAAAAGCAGGAATATCCTGCTCTGGCTCTTCCTCGCTCAAACCTGGAGCCAGTTCAGCCAAGTGCTTCTCCTTGCAAGGTCAGTGGGCTGAGCCAGCTCAGAGGGAGAACAGTGCCTGCTCTAAAACCCCTCCACCTGAACATGAAAGGATGGAGGAGCAACATAACCTGGGTTTGCCTGATGGCCCTTGCAAAACTCACTTCAGATCTCGCTTAATAGCACCAACCCAAACTCAGGCCACGAAGGGATTCTTCTCTTCATTGGTTTGTGACAGTTTGGCAAAGAAAAAAGCCACAAAGCCCAACCTCCCCCAGAGTAAATGCCCACAGCCTGGTCATGCCAAGGGTAGCTCCTGTTCCAGTGCAGCACAAAGCACTCAGCCCAGGGGAGCACCTCTCATCCCACTGCGCCTCCTGCTGCTCAGATTTCCATGGCATGCCCACAACATCCTGGGCACAACATCCTGCCACAAGGATACAGTTAATGGTCAGCAAAGTATCCCAGTATCCCCCATCACCCCTCAGCTACATGATTTGAGAACCCCAAGAGCCTCTGCTCCATATTTAAGGATGCAGTTTGTATCAACAGAGCCTCATTTCCACCCAAATGGCCCAGAACTTTTTTGTCTTAAATTATTTACTTAAAACAAAAAACTCCACTGAAGGCTTCGAAGGTAAGAACAGAATTCTGCTATTTGGGCAGTACCACTGAGGGAAAAGTGTGACTTTGGTTTACCACCTTAGAGCACAGATGACATAACACAGTGCAAAATCTTTTGCCTAAACTATGGACAATGCTCTTTCTGGAGCCCTACCTGAACCTGTGGGTGCTTGGGGCAATTCTGTTGACTGCAGTTCCAGGGAAAGTTTGCAGATGGTTTCTCCACTCTAAGAAGCAAATTCCCAGTGCTGAAGAGAAAACACCAAACTTAATGAATTTGGCACTTTGTGAAGTCTCCATTTCCTTACCTTTTCAGTGAGGTCAGAAATGACTCCTGTGAGCAACCACATGTGCTGGGCAGGATAACCACTGACATCCACAGCCACAGCAGGGAGTTGGCATTCCAGGTTCCTGCTGAGATGAAAGCCTGGAGAATAACTCTTCCTGCTCCTTGATGCCACATCTATCACCCTCATTTTCAAAAGAAAACCTAGTCTGGCACTTGCAGTGATGGAAGAAGGTTCTTGGCCACCCCTTGTCCTTCAGGAGCAAAGCAAAGCCTCTACACTCGGTGCAGGCTTGAGGCATTCCCTGCTTCCAGCAGGGTTTGGATGGACACAAGGGCTGCATCAGAATTAAAGGCTGTGTGGGCCTTTGCAAAGCCTGCAGACTGGTAACTGCTGTTGCTGAACACCCCCAGCATTTAGGGCAAAACCACAAGCACAGGCACACTCGAATGGCCGGGGAGGTGGGAGGGGGAAGAGCAGGGCTGAGGTGAGTCAGCACACCCTGCAGTGCTCAGTGCACTCGATTTAAGGCAGTGCAGAGCTGAGGGGTGATCTCATTTTGGTGACACTGCATAAACCCTCACTCAAGTTCTTCCTGCATTAATCAGGACAAAACCATTACAGCTCTCAGCTCTCACTATTATGCACCGCACAAACTTAATGACTATGTAATTAAACATGCATTGCTGTAAATGGGTTGTTCGAAAGGCAAAAACCAAAAAGCTTTTCCAAACAAACTCAGGACTACGCTGACTTTGACCTTCTGCCCCCTTAGCCAATGCCAAGTTGTCAGAGACTGATCCCTGAGAAAAAACACCATTAGCAGAGTCCATGGTTGGTTAAGAGGTCTGTTTATTGGCTGCAGGGTCCAACACTTTCTTCACTGCTGCCAAACACAAAGTCACCTCTGGTTTTGGTGCACAACGTTCTCCTTGCTCTTTGTTCACAGGGCTCAGTACAGTGCCAGCACGATTTCCAACCCACCACCTTTTAAGCAACACTGATGAACAGATGAGGCAAACAAAACCCAAACCATGCAACATGTGTTAGGCTGAGAAAATTGGGCTGAGAATATTTATATATTTACACAGAGAACGTTCAACATTGCAACCCTTGTATTACCTTGACCAGCTATCCCGACAGCTACATTCTGGTGTAAAATAATCTTTTGTTTAAGGTTTGGTGTAAAAGCTATTTATTCCACAATGCCTTTCACTGGATTCTATCACACCTACTTGTGACACAGAATTTTGACACACCAGCACCACACAGTTCCAGGCACACCTCACAGAACATGGTAAGGCATTCACAGACATCTGACTGCTGTGACCACAGGAAATTTTCCAGAGCTTTCAGCCATGACCTTTGGAAACCATGAGAGTCTTTCAAACACAAAGGGAGAGTCCCTAAGAGACAGATGGTTCTTCCAAGTACTTCAGACTTGTCATTTCTTGACACTGCTACACACAACACAGACAGAACTTAGGACTAATACATTAATTTCCTAAATAAAAATTTGTTCTTAAACCCCAGTGGGTAACAACAGGGCTTAGGCACTTCTGAAGGTTTTGTCTTACAACTGTTTTTAATATGGGGAAATTTCAGACTACAAAATACAGGACAAGCAATCATCTGGAAAGGGAATAATTAAGGATTGGCAAGAAGCAGGTCAATAATCTAAGAGCACAGACTATTTCTCTGGACTCCACATCCACACAGAATCTCAGTGACCATATGGGATTCTGCACGTGAGGGCCTGCTGGAAGAAACCTGTCTGCAGAGCCAAGGACTTCACTGTCTAAATTAAAACTTGTGTAAGAACACGCTTTGGGGAAACCACTTTACTGTGAAAAGCCACCTGTGCAAACAGTTCTCTTTCCTGGAAAGCACACTGTGCCCAGAAATGGAAAAGTGAGTGACAGCGACCCAGAACCCAACACACACAAGCCTTGTAAATAATGAAGACCAGGAGAACAGAAAGAGAAGGAACAGGGACCACACAAACTGGGTTAGCCAAGGCAGCTGAAAGTCTTGTGGCATTTCCTAAAACAGCTTCTTTAAAGAGGAGACTTGGAATCCACCCTGTGCTGACCAGCAGTCAGAGAACACAATTTCACATACGTGATGTCTCTAAGGCAGAGCAATAATCTGCTAGTAAAAAATAACTGACTTAAGAGATTTCTGGGGAAAAAAAAAGTAAAAGAAAAAGAGGCTTTGTAGTTATTAAATTGACAGCAGTGAAAAAACCTGTTAAGGGTGAGAAGATTCACATCCTTGCATTTGACATCTAACAATATCCAACATCTATGACGGGCTCAAGCCTCGATCTCCAGAGAGAGTGAATGGGTGGAAGGATGGAAGGACATAAGTGAGCAAGGAGCTATGGTGGGATTCTGTACATAAATAAAGCTATTCTGCAAAGCTTCCCAAATGTGTTAACCATGCTGGATCCTCAAACACCAACATAACCAGTGAAACCCACTGTGCTCCAACAGCTACGACACTGAGAGCCAAAGAGCCTTCAGTGCCTGCAGGACACCCCAGCAAATGCTTAAATGGCCAACAGTTAAATGCTTTACTGCTTCAGAGCTACACAATTCACCACCGACCAAAGTAATGGGCTGAGAGGTTCCTCTTAACATTCCCTTTTCTCTTTTGGTGTAGTGCAATAGCATGAAAAGGGTCCAGCTGTGCCATGCTGACCCAAGAAAAACTTTGAGCAACTTCCCTGTCAGTCTGTGGACACAAGGACAATAAACCGTAAATTTCAGGGTTTGTTTAAAAGCAGAACAAAATGTGGAATTTGGTAACAGAAAGTGGGAACCAAGGGCTATACATAAGAAGTCCAAGTCAGTTGTTTAATGGAGGAATAACTGAGAATGTGGCACATCTTTGTTCCTGAAAAGCACTATTGACATTCAGTAGACTTTTTGACCTCTATTTTCGATGGATGTCCATGAGGACATACCTGTAGTCCTTTTCTGCTAGAAAAGGTGAGTCTTCCATGTACCTATAGCATATCCCACTAGCAAGATACAAGAAATAAACTTTTTTAGGACATTGCAGCCCTTCAAACACTAGACACCAAAACCCACCCACATACATGTAACAAAGCAGACGACACCTCCTGCATGAGGTGTGGGATCTGAGCTGCACTTTCTGTAACACTGCCTTTAAACTAATGCACTGGATTAGCATCACTCCTCATTTGCTCTGCAACCTTACACAGCAAGATTTGCTCAGTCTTCCAAACCACACAAAATTAAGCTACCTACACATAACACACAACAAACACCAAGGGGGCATTACAAACTCCTGGTGACTGAGAAGTGTTCAGGCACCTACCACTGGAGTTCCTCTCTGGATACGCTGCCTTTTTCCCCTGTGTTACTCCTCTGGCTGGCTGACTGAAAGGGATCAGTTGTCATTAGCACAAATATGACCCCTCTCTCCATTTCCTCCCCAGTGAATACTTAAAGGAAAACCAAGCACTGCTTTGCCTAGTCCAGCAGTATGAAAGTGCAGAATGAGGAGCACATTGAGAGGCTTGTTTTCTAGCTGAGGAGTGGCCCAGCCTGGGCCAAGGGAGAGTACTTGTACGGACTGACATCAGGCACTGACCACCTGAGGATCTCAGGTAAGCACCAGGCTGCCTGGCAAGATCCTCGAGAGGGCACTTCAGCTGCTGAGTGAGGACTCCACTTGTGCCTGGGGCAGTCAGGTTAGTGGGAACTCCCTCACTGCACACACACACAGCCACATGGCCAAGGCTGCAGTGAGAAGTGGCTGTGCTGGTAATGACAAAGCAAACGCTTTCCTAATGCTGCTGCAACACACTGGAAGCCAACTGGAACTGGTCAGCTGTCCCTGTCATACACTCATGCTGCCGGTGTAAGGACTGCTGCCACCTTGTGCCAAGGTGACAGCTCCCAGGCCTGGCCTCATACACAGACAGACCTCCTTACCATGCTGGAGTCACCATGTTGGGCTGAATGGCAAATTTAGTCTGCCTTTATTCTGAAGTGGAGCTATTTCCATGGCATCTAGCCTGAGGAAAAAAAGCAGAAAGTCCTATTTGAGAGGTTAAGTCATTAGATGCTACTGAGAGAGTAACAGCAAAGCACTTGGGCAAGGCCAGGTATGAGGGAGACAAAGGTCCAGGCTCAGAGCACGTGCCATTTGGTAACTGCAGCAACAGCATCAGGTTTGGGTGCTCAGAGTCTGAAAAGTGACCAAAATGGCATCTTTGCTCTCCCTCTGTGCATGTTGGAGTCTGACGTGGCCCAAGACACGTCACCCCTCCCACTGCTGTGCCAGCTGTGCCATCCTAAATAAACTCAAGTATGGACTGGCTCGCATATCAAAACTGAGCCAGAGCACAGTAGTCTCAGTATTCAATCATTTTGTTTTCAGATCCAGGACAGCAGAATTTTGCTGTTCAGAGAGAGCTGCACTTCATGTGTAAACATAAGGCTGTTTTCCTGAGAGCTCCTGACACACCACTTTCAGACCTCCCATTATGCAATTTTTAGTCACTTTTCAGAACAGAACTATTTTTCCATCTTTTGTATTTCCAGAAAACTCCCTGTGCTTCAGTACGTAACAACCAGGAGACAGAGGATCTGGGCAAGCTGCCCGACCATTAATCATCTCTCATGCCCTCCTTGGCTGCAAATGGTACCCCAAGGAGGACTCTACATACTCTCAAGTCCAGTGCATGCAGGAGGATGTTGGTTACTGGGAAGGTTTTAGGCTCTGGAGTCCGATTACGGCCTCCTGTTTTTCCACTTCAGACTAAACTGGCGTTGACTCAGCTGAGAGAGAGAGATAAGCAGCATTAGTACTGGAGATGAACCTCAGCTTTACTATAGCAGCACATTTTAGCCTTCTTTTCCCTGGCTCATTTCCTCAGATAGCTCTTGAGGATGAAAATGTTGCTGTTCTTTGGTAGATACGGAAATCTGTCAGCAGAGTTCACCTGTCCTAATACTGACACACGAAAAATGGGAACATTTTCAGCCTCTTTTAAGCTCTGACCTGCCCTGCTGCACATACCAGAATGGCAATGTACCTTTGTAGCCTCTTGTTCCCTCAGCAGGACATTACTCTCTCATCCCTTCACCCTCCACAGCACGCAGCCGTTCCCACGAGCAGAGTGCACGGCCAGTCTGTGGAACCGTGTCCATTAGCAAGTCATTATGAAATTCCCAGAATGTTTCTCTCAAAGAATATAAAGTTTAACACATTCTGTACATATGGTTGGTTTCTCAGTTATAAAGTAAACACAGTAGCAAACTGTCTGTAAAGTATTCACTTGGTTTAAATGCAGCCCCTTCTCGTTTTATCTTGCTGAGAGTCCCCTCCGGGTCAGAAACACTCCAGCGACGTGGGCATTCGGTGTGTGACAGCAGAGGAAGGAAGAAAGAGGCACTTTTGATCGGCTGGTATTCCTGGACTCCCCTTTTTCCCGCGGAGGTCTGTGTTCCGACACTAGGTGGTAGTGCCAGCACGGGAACCCGCTGTGCGTAGGCACTTGACAACACGGCTCCAGGCAGGGCTGGCCTCGCTATGTCATCAGGATGGGCTTCTGCCGCACCTCCAGGATATCTGCGCCAGGGACACAAACACACAGCCACCTTAGGGCACGCCAGGAAGCAGCTGAAGGGCTGGGGATGCACCTGTGCCCTGCAGCACAGCCCACCAGGATGGGGCTGGGAGACACACAGATGGGAAGCTGCAAATCCATCCCGTGGTGTGGGGAGCAAAGCAGATCTACCAACTATCACTTCTACTGGGATGGAGCAGCACGTGTCAGACACGTGAGGCAGGATCTTTCAGGGTAACAAGAGATGCCAAAGGGCTTTCCCTTTCTTGAGGGGAGAAATGCAACATCCCCAAGCCCCTCAAAGAGACTTTCGGATCTGAAGATGTGGGTACAAATAATTCAACTGGTTCATCCATTCTAGAGCCAAAGCCTACATTTCAAAAGTCTAGCATAAAACCGACTCCTCTTTTTTTCTCCTCAGCTCCACATTGTCCAAATGTGACAGAATGTGAACTTGTAAAATTTCTGTCACGATCATGGGCATCTTTCTAAACATGACAGGAAACCCAGCATGCTGGCAAGGCAGTACACAGAAATATCTGGAAACTGGGCTGCTATGTCCTTTTGAAGGCTACACAGAGAACAAAGAACATGGGAAAAGGGAGCACACAATTAAGAGGCTAATCAAACACAACTGCACAAAGAGGATGACATGAGTAAAAACTGATCTGCAGCTCCAGAGGGCTCCAGCCACACTTTTAAAGAATTAAATGCAGTGGAGGGGAGTCCAGTGAAGGGCCACAGAGATGATTAAGGGACTGGATCATCTGACACATGAGGAGCAGCTGACAGAAGCTGGTTTATCCAGCATGGAGAGAAGTCTTTATCAATATGTATAAACTCAAGCCATTTTAAAATGTACTTTGATCACTCTCACTGGGATTTTAATATCTTAGTACAGGCTTCCTGAACTACCCAAGGGAGAAGAGCACCTTTCCCACTTCACCCTGCCCCACATGTAATGCTCCTGCTTCCTGGTAAGCTGCCACTGGCAGAAGTGCATTGATCACAAACAGGCCTTGCAAATGGGCTCTACCTGATGTGGCAAACTAAAACAAATGTGGGTAGTGAAAAACTGCAGATGAAAATCCTGCCCTGGAGCCCAGACATTTCACGTCCTATTTCTGTGCATCTCAATATATACACCAACTCCTGCAACCGTATGTTCGACAAATGAAGTCTCAGAGGATGTTCAAGCTCAAAGCAAATATTTGAGCATGGAGGCATTTGTGCCACCCACTTCAGCAAGTATTAAATGCCATCAGGAACAATACATCTTCTGTGAACTCCAAAATGCCTGTGGTGGGAGAGTGAGTGAGTTTGGTAACTCCAGCTAACTTGCTGTAAGATTATCAACACAATTTTCCTAAGGAACACTTATTTTTCTGAAACACTGTTTGAAGTTCATCCTTAATTAGAGAGGAGCAATTTTTACTGGAATATGTAATTTCTGCTAAACTGAAAACAATCCCTACGTACAGTGGGATTGCAGAGAAATTCTTCTGCTCTGACTCAACAGCAAAATGCCCCAACACAGAAGGCTGCCCAGGAACTAAAGCACTCCGTTTTTGCACAATACATGCCAAAACTCACCTGTTAAAATTCGATGCAATGGCAAAGTGATGTAAGTTAAGTGTGCATAGAGTAGAAAGTTTTCATCTGTCCTGTTCAGCTTCAGCCAGGAGCCCACCAGTGAGCGCCCTGTCCCGGACAGGGACCGTGACCGCAGGTTGGTGGCATTGTGCAGATCTGCAAAGGCACAGAGACAAAGAGCTTCAGGGGACTGCACTTCTGGCACTCCACTGCAGCACTGCTGAAGGGCAACAACAGACCAAAACCTCCTACTCGTTCTGCAGAGACAAATCACACGCAGGATACTACTATTACTATTTTGTTTTACACCAGTCAGACCTCGCCCAGCACAGAACTCACCATTAATACTGAAGCTCATCAATGGCAGCAGCAGTTGCAAACCCCCTCCTGCTGACAGAGCTGGCAAGAGAGGGAATGAGTCCTGTGCTACACACACTGCACCAGCAGCACCCCAACCCAACCTTCCCTCAGATCCAAAAATCAAAGCATATCCCTAACATCAAGCAGTTACTCGTGCAGAAACCCACCAGAGTTAACAGAAGAAAAATTGTTTCTTTTGAAGAAAATTGACATCTAACACACATGGGGAGAGTCAGCATTAACGCCCCAGCTTCCTGCACACCTCCATGCACACCCCAAGCCAAACCTGTACCCTTCAACAGAGCCCTTCTTCTCAAAATTAGTGCAACACAAGCAACTTTTAAAACAAAAGGGTACTGAGCTTCCTGTAAGCCAGAGGTGGTTTTAATAGCTGCAGGTCTCTCCCACAGCCACACACTGCATTCTGGAGTCATTTTAAACCTCTTCTCTACTGCCCTGTAACATTCAGCCCTGTCCCACAGTGCAGAGGTTGAAGTGAACGTATCAATTCTGGACCAGAGTGATCTAAGCTCTGGGACTGAAAGTAAGTCCTGATCCAAACAAAGATAAGAATACATGGTGGCAGCTAACCTAGATAACACAGGTTAAAACACAAGTTTTGATTAGGCAAATTAAGGAAAAAGACACAAGGGAAGGTTTTTTTGACAGAACTCTGAATTAGCTACAACCAGTTTAAGTTGCACAGAATCTGCATTAAACATTATCACTTCAGCTTGTTTTTTAATGTGCAACTCTTTATTAGCTAAGCTGGTTCAGTCCTGCTGATGGGCTATATCTTTTCTAATACAAGCAGAACTCGTGACCTGGAAATCACCTTTGTGTTTATCTGTTAGGATGGCAACAGACAGATTTATTGACTGAATTGTTTTTAAACATATGAAAAGCAGCTTGGACAATGACATTTGTGAGTTTCTGACTCACAAAACTGGTATGATTTGATTTATACTATAAGTCTATATTGTGAGTCAGGCTCCATTTTTTTACCTTGCTGGTTGCTTCCTGCTGAGTAACTAGAATTCATAGGAGGAATTCCACAAGGCATTAAACTGCAATACGAATTCATGAAGTTCTCTCTTTACAGAGTTCAGGACTGATTCAAAGCCAGTTGAAGTAAATGTGTTTTCACCAACTTTAACGAGCTCTGGATCAAATCAGGGAATTCAGAGAACTTGCAGCTGAGACTGTGAGGGCATACCTGGCATCTGAGATGGAGGGGAACTCTGCTGCTCATGCTTCTCTAGAATGGCTCAGTATGAAAGTGGGAGATGAGATTTAAACCTATTTAGGGATTGTGGGCTCCAGCCCTCAAGAAGATACTGAAACCTGTGAGACACTTGACTTTCAGAGATTCACTGGCTCCTGTGTGGAGCTCTCCTTTTTGCACCCTGCAAACCCAGCCCTGGGATTCCTTCCCACAGCCCTGTGCAGCCCAGCCTGCAGAGCTGAGAGCACTCCCCTCACCTCCCCCATCGTCCTCTCTGAAGAATTCCTCGCTGTCGTTTGCCGAGTGGGACTTTTTCATCTCCGCGATTCGGTTCCGTGGCACTTTCCTCTTGAGGGACGGGGAGAAGAAGGATGGGCGGTTGTTGCGCTCCGGGGTTGGGGGCGTGCTGAAAGAGGTCACCTGGGAGGGAGAGAGAAGAGCTGCTCAGACAGCCTTGGCTTTCCCTCAGTGTGCCATGAGGCAGTCCCATGTGTGAAAATCAGTCATGACTGATGTCCAGCTCTGTTTTACCAGAGTGGCCAGAGAGTGCCATCTGAACAGTCATCTCAGCTTCAAGACGCTCACTGAGAGGAAAAGTATTTTGATATATCATCACCCTCAGCTGTGAATAATGAAAAAGCCTCCCTCCTCAGAGGGTCACTTTTCACAAGGATTTATAGTCATAAAGGAACAAAATCAATAATTTAGGTAGCAAGAATGTCAATCTTCCTTCTGGACGTTGAAATTCAGGAGATCTATTATGCTAAGAATGTATTGTATTGGACACCCTCCAATCATGCACCTTCATTTCTTTGGCAAACACAAGGCAGTACTTTCCCTGCTGAGAAGGCTGTCCCGTGGGATCCCTGTGGAAGGTGACTGTACCCAGGGTGACAAGGCAATTACTGAGCCTGACGTGCTGCAGCAGAAGTGAAGTCAATGTACAACTACATGTGTATCATGCTGGATACATGATGGAGAAATCCAAGCTGAGATGCCCCTGTGGATTTGGTTTGTCCCAGTGATGGCAAATACAGGGATAGAACTGTCTGTGGTGAAACACAGGGACAAAATTGTTGGGACATCTTTCCTTCAGATCAGTAGTTGCCCTTGAACAAACCACAGTTAAGGTCAAGCTCATCTATTTTGGAGAGAACTGAAATGCAGGGCTGATGTACTGGCTTTGACAGCAGTATTTTAATAGTTTCACTTCAAATGGAAAAACAGAATAGGGATAGCTACTTTGCTAATGGATGTGAGCAACTTCCATCTCATCCTTCCTCCTTCACAGAGTCAATTTAACAGCCCCATAACTCTCCCTGAGATAGCACCTGATACTGCTCCTATCTGTCCACAGAAACAGAGAGGGAGTGACATGGGGTGGGGATGGCAGCCAAGCCAGGCTGGTGCTACACTGCAGAAACACTCCACATTGTCCCTCCATCACTAATGCTAAAAAGAAAAAAAGAAGCAGGCATTCTAACACCCAACTGATCCTCTCCCTACTGCCCTTCATTTCTAATTTGTGCTTGCCTCTGTTTTTAATTCTGAAGCCATTTCATATCACACCTCGGGGGAGGAAACCAGAAACAGACACATCACCATTAAAACCATTACCAAAAAGCAATGAAAACACATTATCAAATCTAATTTGACATTTTCCAGTTGACACTGGAAGCCTTGGAAACAAAAGATCATGTCATCTCTCCAGGTCTGATTTCTCCAGGCTGTATTTCTGTGGTAGAGAACAGGGGCCAAATCAGCATTTATGGTCTGATTCTATTGGCATTTTACTGCACTTGCATTAAAATTAAGCATATGTATGAATATGACACTGCATCTAAATCCATAATCTTTACAGGCTTCATGTTGGCAGCACTCCTGAGTGGCAAAATCTAACAGTACCATTTCCTGTGAGGTTTAGCAAGCAACCTACGTAACACACAAATTCCATGTTTCTAGGTAAATCCCATCTCGTAGAGAAATGAAATCTATTATTTTCATGGAAAACAGGCAGAATCAGCCAGTTTTCCTGGCATTGAGATTGCTGCTGTTTCACCAAAACACTCCTCCAGAAGTATGAATCACCCAGACATCTCTATATCCAGTATTTGTTCTGGAGAAACTGTGCTAAAAATCCATCTCTGGATGCATGTGTTGCAAACACACACAGGCAAACCCAAGCTCAGAACCTTGGTGTGAGTCAAGCACAGCTTCAGTCCCTCCACTGGGTTTGGAACCCAGCATGTTCACGCTCCCCCTTAAGGCAGTATTTCTGTCTGCTGCTTACTCTCTCCTGCACTGGGGAGTCTGGATTTGAATCCTCTTCGGTGCCATAGGGTGAAGTGTCACCAGTGGAGACTCTGCTCACAGCCATCTCCGCATGTCCCTTGCCCTGTGGCCCTTTCATCCGGACAAACTCCATGTTGCTGTACTTGTAGAAGCCAAAAGACATCCTCTGAGCCATCTTCGCTGCAACACTCACCTACAGTGCACCAAGACAGGAGAGAAAAACATGTAACAGCAGCTCTGTAACTGGAAACTAATGTGCTCTGAAAAAGATTATCTAAGAATCAGGCAAAACCATAGTGGACGGTTCTTAACAAGCATTTAAGCCACAATCTGAAGGGATTTTACAAACAGGCTCTGAGAAGAACCAGCCGTTTCAGCTATCCAGAAGGCTGAGTTACCAGTGGCACCCTGAGATAAACCAGAAGGTTTTAAACCAGACCCATACACTGAACACAAGCAGGGATGTGCACAGCTTAATAAAGCCTGTGCCAGGACACCTGTTGGAGTCCAGAGACACACACGTGAAATTCCTCAAAGCAGTAAAGCACACAGGACCAGCCCTGGCAGAGCTGACCCCCAGCACACTGCCCACCACCCCCCAGCTAACACCACTGACCTGGAAACTCAGCCGAGAACTGAAAACAGGAACAGACCAATATGGAAACAGTCAAGGGTCTGCCAAGTGAAGTAAGTTGGATTTATCTGAAAGCCTAAGTGGTTTATTGCAAGTTTCAGCAGTTTACAAAAGGCTGAGGTGCTCATCAAGGAGCACAGCTCATATTGTGTTGAGAATTACAGAATTGTAGAATAATTTAGGTTAGAAAGGACCTTTAAGATCAAGTCCAACCCTGGACCAAACACTGCCAAGCCCATCACTAAACCATGTCCTTAAGTGTCACATCCACATGCCTGTAAATCCTTCCAGGACTGACAACTCCACCGCTTCCCTGGGCAGTCTGTTCCAGTGCTTGACAATTGTTTTGGTGAAGCAATCTTTCCCAATATCCAACATAAACCTTCCCTGAAACAACCTCCAAAAGCATAGGGAGATCACCTCTGTTCTGCAAAAAGAGTGGTCCAATTTCAAGTTTTGCCTTTGGCCGTAGCAGAGCATTTGAGGAGCTACACAATTTCACTGCATCTAACAAAATATCAAGCCGCTGTGTGGTCAGCAAGGACATTGCTAGACTATGAGGTGACTTTACCACATCAAATCTTGTCTTTCCACTGCAGGGCTTTCCTCTTCTCCTGTCTTCAGTGATTCTGCATTCCCATGTGTTTTAATAACCCACCTGCTGACTGTGTGAGGCCACAGGATGACACTGGGAGAGAAACAATTTTTCTTTCATGTTCTCTCAAAAAATTGCTAGAGGAATATAACTGCTCACATTTAAAACAGGGAGAAGGGAAATGACTCAAGATGTTCCCACCCTTGTCAGGAGAGAAAGGGAAATAAAGTTTGCAGTCACAGTAGATATTATGGGAGTTTCTCTTATTTCTAAAGATCTGTCAGGACTGTCTTCTTAAAAAACCATTTGAGAAGTTTACTGACTCTTGACCAAGTACTGAATTTGAAGCTGCAAGTGTTGGCATTTCACGTTTCTGTAGGAAAGCAAAAAAAGCTTCTTTCTTTGGCAGTGAGACCACAGTGGTCTTTTGAAAACAGGCACGAGTACAAAACACAGTGAAGAAAAATATGTTTTATATATAGCAAGGTAGTTACCAGAGTTTAAGATCTCCCAGGAAATCATACCTTCTCTGAAGTAACCAGAAATGTCTATGACCTTTCCAGAAAATGAAGGGGCTCCCAGAAAACTGTTGTTCAGGTCCATTCCTGTGTCGTGCTCTTGACTACTGATCACCTCCACTCCTTTTGGCAAACAGCAGAGGAAAATATCCCAGTCTGAATACTCTCAGCTGTCTGAGCCAAAAGCAGTAGCTTTCAGCCAACTTTCAAAGCCAAAAAAAGATTATGATGCAGCTGATGTAACAGGACAAAAAGCTAAGAGCCCCAGCCACAAAGACTAACTGCTGCAAAGGACTGTCCTTCAGGAGCTGCTTACCCTGTTGTCATAGACCTTCTTGAGTGCTTCATAGCGGATGGACCCCTGGAAAATCACCCCCTGGAAGGTGTTGCTTTTGTCACTGGCCACCAGCTCCACACAGACCATCTCTCCTTCTCCCACAGTCATGTCACTGAAAACCTGCCAAAGATCACAAACAAAGATGAAACACCTCGAGGCACACTGCAGGTGTTCACACTGAAATGCATTCAGATTCCCACGGCTGTCCTTAGGCCCGAGGCAGTTTCAGTAACCCTCAATCAGCCATGCACATTTGTTCATAAGGCAGAAGAAACTAGCTAATCAGACATAAGACTAGAATAGAATGAAACTTTGCTGCTGCACCAAGGAACTCACCTCTTCAAAGCTGTCAATCATGAAGAATATGTTGGGATAGCTGATCTTTGACTCCTCTCCTTTGCTGTCCATGGGGTGTTTGCTCGGAGACGCAAACACTTGCTGAGAAAGACACAGGAAAAACATCTGTCCTCAGTTAAACATGCTTAGGGAAGGACACACTGAACACAGGCCAAGCAGTGCCAGAACCTCAGCCCAGCACTGCTCAGTGACACCAGAGCTGCTGGACACCCTGAGAGCAAAGCTAGGCTGGTTGCTGCCTGTGGCCAGATTTGCAGTAATGACCCTTGAGAAATCCCTGAGGTTTAACGTGCAGGTTATTAAACACTGCTTGCTCCACAGTAAATGTCCCTGTGTGCAGCTGGCCTCTCACCCTCCTAAGGGACAGCTGAGGTGTCCTACATTTCATCACAGAGCAAACCACCCCCAGCTGCCTTCAGGTCACTGCAAAGCTCCCAAAGTAGAACCACACACACAGCAATAAAGTTACAGTGGAGGAGCTGACCCAACAGCTTTCATTCAATTTAATTTAATGTAACTGTTACTGTTTGCTTAGTGCTACACTAAGATCACCCTCCCCAAGTAATGGGAAGTGTGGCCCCCAGCAGGACAAGCACTGGGTTTCTCATCCCCATCTTCTGCTTTTGTTTCGTGCTGTACCCCCTGAGCTTCCTCTTGCATGCCCCTCCCTCTGAAGCAGCTCCTGAACTCCTGCAGTGACCTCACGCCACAAAACATATTTAAATAGCTAAACACTTTAAATTTTACCGTTCCAACGAGATTAACAAGTAGGTAAGGAGGGAGGAGGAATTTATACCAAGCAGTTTTCTTTGCTTTCACCTCAGTTCAAACAAAGCTTGAATTAAAGAAACCTGTCACATCTTAGCCCACTGTGGACATGCTGAGAGCTCTGGATCTGCCCAGGCTGACAGGCTTGTGACCCTCTTGGTACAAGCCATTCAACACAAAACACAACTGAAGACAGGATACTAGACCATGAGAGGGTTGCTCTTCCTTGTCTGTACTTATGAAGCCTAGATGCACATTTAAATACAGGTTATTAAAAAGTAGGGTTGCTTCAAGACCAGAAACATCATTAGAAAGTAATAAGACTCCTCAAAAAATGATACTGGCACCAACAATTTATAAGCAGTCCCACAGTAGGAGCCTCTAGGAGTGAGGAACACTAGATACTGTTCACATGTAGTGAGAGCATGTTCATCATCCACCTCTTTCTATTTTTCAAATCTGCAAATAATATTTACAGATTTTTCTCAAAAAAAATTTGCAGAAGTTAACTGGGGGGGAAATTTGGACTAGCAAACATTGAAAATAAGCAACAAGAAATAACCAGCTTACATCAGCAGTGCAATGTGGTGTCTCAACAGCACCAGAAGAAGTTAATTATGTGCCTAACCAATGCAAATTACAGAGACAATAATCAGCAGTGCTAGTTTTGTTTGTAGGCAAAACAAAAGTTCTTTCAAAGTGGTAAAACAAAATTAAGGGACTACAGAGCTCTGGTTTATTTCTGTAAAGCCACACAAGCAGCTGTATGAGCTAAGGGAATGGAAATGACTGGGAGAAACAGCCTTTTAAAGGCAACAGGAACCTTTTAAGGAATTTCTGCTAACTAGAAGTTGTAGGCAGATGTGCTGGAAACTGAGTGAAGAAGTCCTGAGTTTCTTGTTCCTATCCCCTCCCTGCTTGTTATTCAGTCTCCTCCACAGTGCTGAACCCTGGACTAACTGCACACAAGCAAGAGATTAAAGCCTTTGGTGGAGAGATGGAAGGAATGAACAGTTTAAGAGTGAAACTGAGAATCTCATAAAATAATAAAAGGATACATTAGTAACCAGTAAATTGTCCACCATTTAACAGCCTGACATTACAAATTTACCCTGAAGGCTACTGAAGACAGAGTGGGGAACACTTGGGCACAACTCCCCCCTTCCCAACACCACCTTCCCTCTTCCCCCCAAACCCAGCATGCAAACATACACACCCTGAGAGCATGCAGGGGTCTTCACAGCTTTTTGAGAGGGGCTATAAAGAACATTTAGATCTCCCATTTAGACAATTGGCAAGAAATATCACCACACAAGGACTTAAGATGCCTCACAAAGATGCATCTGTCAGAGCACAGCCTGAGAACCACTACCCTGGTTTTGGAGCAGTTTTTAGCACTAGGTAATCCTGGATACCAACCTCTAATTCACAGCAGCAGAAAGGGAAGCTCACCTGAGACTTCTTTTTGTGAATATGAATATCTCCTCCATCAGAGCGTGTGCACACAGCACAGGTCACCACATAATCCAGCTAAAACAGGGCACCAGGGAGAGAAATTAAGGTTTAGAGCTGGGAAAACAAAACATTCATGTGCAGGAAACAGAACACAATCTATCTACAATTTTTTTAGCTGTCTGTCCAAAACCCAAGATGTTTTGGTGTTGTCATTTTCTTTACTATGCTGAACCTCCTACAATTTTCAAGCCTGTGTTTGTTCATTAACCCAGTGACTCTGAAATCTCTTGCACAAGCCCTGGATAAGAAAACTCCTGCCAATATTGTTTAGCACAAGCTTACTGTCAGCTAGGGGAATTAGCAGCACACTCGTAAGTACACTAAGGTAGAAATGGAAAAGATCTCCTCCCTTCAAACAGGGAAAAACAGACACACTAATAAACATAGGTGACACGTTGGAGAGGTCAGAAAATACTAACACAGCCTGAAAAACAATCTGAAAAAAATTGTCAGGACCCAATGCCACAGCTCTGGACAGCAAAGTCCAGCTGTAACAGCATCTCTGAATTCCAACTGTGGCAAGTGGATCCTGGTTTTATTGAGCATCCAATAAAGGCAGAAACTGCTCTCTGCAGAGAAGTTCTGCAATGAGACTTCTGGGAGGGAGGAGAGGGAATGAAAACCATTTGTTTTCCAGGATGTGTGCAATGTCTCCCATTCCAAGATCATAATCAGCAAACTTAAGGGATCTCGGGTGACATGTAGCAATGTTCAGCTTCTCTATGCCCCAGCATAACACACACAATAACCAAACAACCTAAGAGTTCAATAAAAAAATTATTAGTGCTTCATATTTCCACCACCAGAAGAGTTTTACTGAAGTTCTGATGTCTAGAGCAGCAACACACCCCTGTGTAACACATGACACTGCATTTCCACTTAGCAGTGCTCTCCTCTCTGAGCTGCACCACCACTGTGAACTCCAATGGAAATGTTGCTTGTCTAACAGTCACTTTAATTCTCAAAAGCCATTAAACTGTACAAAGCCTTCCTTTTGTATAACTTTGTTACAGAGCATAAAATTCAGCCCAGCCTCAATGCTAACAGCTAAAGTTTTTTGAGGAAAATAATAAGCATCTCAGTTTATGTTCATTTAGATTCTGAAAAGCAAAATTAAAGCCAATGTTTCTTTGTATCCTGCAAGAGCGTTCAAATCTTCCAAGCTAGGGAGGAAAGGGGACAGATCAAAGTCTCTGGAGCCCATGAAAATGAAATAAGCACCACTGTTACCTTCTGCAGGATGAGGTTCAAGTAGACACTCTCTTCCCAGTCAATGTCAGGGTCTCCCAGGCCGGGAAGCTTCTTGGAATCTCTCCGGTAAACTTCCACTTCAACCTGCTAAGAAATGTCACATCTCCTTGGGAACTGTTCCTTGGAGGTACCTATTTGCAACCATAAAACTGACACCAGGAGCTGCATGTTCTGGAGCTTCCTAGTTTTCTGTCAGGATCAGATTTTGATGACTGTGCAAGGGTTTGTGTGGAAATGAACTGGGGAAACATGGGATGCTCAGGAGAAGGCAGGTCTGTGCAGGAGGAACTCAGTTTTAGACAGCAGCTTCATTTATTCCTTGTGTTTTAGCAAAAATGAAATAATAAAATCATGAATACATGGGAAGTGTCTGCAGGGCTGTGTGAGAAACAGCCCTACAGACATCAAGGTTATGCAGAGCTTTCTTCTTGGGGTTATGGCTACTGAAATTTTCATGGGCAGTAACTGCAGAGGACAACGAGACAAACACCCTCCAAACCAGAATTCCAATTCCCTTTTGCTGGATACTGTTAATTATTCAGAAGCTGCACCTGATCCTCCCGGAACACACTGCGGAGCCCACATAAAGGCAGCATCATGCCCAGTAGCCATGGCAACTCCACACCCACCGTCACTGGGGAGCTGAAACAAAGCCCACTGCAATAACCACGCTGCAGACTGTGTAAGAGGCCAAGTTCAGCTACAGACAAACCCGTCCATTTGGAAACATTTACTTCAGGTTTAATTACTTCAATTCTGTACCCACAGCCACTCTGCATAACCAAAACTCTGCAAACCAAGAGAATGATCTGAAAAGCTGACTTTAACTTCTGGTGGCTCTGGATAGGCCAGAACAGCAAGAAGATGTCTCAGACTCCACAGGGTTCACAGGTGGCTACCAACAAACACACTTTCTGAACTGAAATGCAAACAAGCACGTTGTCAGGCTTATCTGTAAATGGGAGACACATTCAAGTCAATAATCCCCTCTGGGCTGCAAGAGCAGCTGCAGTGCTTTCCACTCTGAAGAAGCCAAGTTAGTTAAAGTTTTGCAACAGAACTTGTGAGAAAGGACAGCATGGGAGAACACATTTTGCAACATCTATTGCATGTATTTAGGGCTTAAAATAGCAGCAATCACCTCATGTGAGTAGGGATTACTGATGTTCAAAAGTCAGGCTTCATTTATCTCTAATGAGACAAGAGTGAAAGGCACACAGGACCATCTGTACCATCAGCTGGCAGGCAGAAACAGCAGCTTCCTCCGTCTGCAAAGACAGAACACTCCTGTATCCCAAAACTGCTCAGCCCCTGTTTGAGGGCACACCCCAAACACAGGGGGTTTGCTGCATCCTGCACTGCCTGGAGACTCTGCTTTCTCACTGAACTTTCACTTTCTTTCTTCATTATTGCATAAGTGTATCATCAAAAGAAAACAAGGGGAAAGCAAAAACGTGCAAATCCCAAGTCCCACAGGGTATGAGAACTGTTTGCAACACTCTTTGTGCCTTCTGCTGAACCCCGTGAGCAGAGTTTGGGAAGGCACAGCACATCTGTAACAGCATACACAGGCATGGGAGCAGGAACACTACAGAATGGTAATAAACCACAGGGTTTCAGACCATCCCTGCTGAATGCACAAAGGCATCAGTGGGGTTACTGACCACAAAAAAGGGGGAAAACACCCCTATACATAGACTAGACATTTAAGTTCTAATTACTGGTGTTATTCGAGACATGATTGCGATATTCCAGAGCTCCTATTCAACTGCATATTAATTTCAACACTGAAACCAGACATTTCCATAGGTCTCATAAGCAAGCTGACCTGGCTGCCACCCACAGATCAAACACACTAAGTGCTCTGCTCAGCGGGTGGCCTGATGAGGCCCTCAGGGAGCTCCCAGCAGACACTTTTTACCTTTTCCAGGGTGCAAGCCCAGCCTAGCAGTGCCCTTCTGTCCCTCAGCTCCCCAGTGACTCAGACAGGCACGCTGCACTTCTGATACTGAATTATTCATTATAATTCATCAGATGGGGAAACTGGGTCTGGGCTTCTTCACCTCCCAGTGAAGCTACTCTCTGTGACAGAGAACAGAGCACCTTCTCAGCCACGTGAGTCAGTGCAATGCACATTAAATTCACTTCTGATTCCAGCCTTCTTGTCACCCTCTGACTGCTAAAGATAAGTTCTTCAGAGACTGGAAGAAATATAAATCAATTCATCAAAAATGCCCCTGCAGCCCACACCCCTTCCTGAGTCTGGAGTTTACTGACTGTGACACCATGAAGACATTTCAGCTGCACACTTGCTTTGCCTCAGACTGGAATTTACTCTGGAAATAGGGCAGGAGATGAGAGCATCACCACCCTGACTGCTGTTACCCTGCCAGGCATGTCACAAGCACAGTCCAGCTCCCACACAGCTGAATGCAGGTCTGTGTGGGAAGGAGATGTTCCTGTCACACCAGTGACAGCATCCTTCCCTTGGCTCTTGTTGAGCAGTCTGCCCCAGCACACAGAGGAAATGGAGATGGCCTTGAAGGTCTTAGAGGTGTCCTCCAACCTGATGATTCTGTGACTCTGTTCTATGATTCTCTAAGGGCACCATGGGCAGAGGCTCTCAGTTAGCAGCTCCTTTACGTTCACCCATTTAGTGAAGTAACATGAGAAAGTACAGGGATTTCTGAAAGACAGAACTGCAAAAGGCCAAATCCTTGCACTGAAGATGTTGTTCTCCTTACAGAAAATCAGAGTGCCCATCTGGTACCTCCAAGGTCCATTTTTCATGTTCAACAATGAACGCACTGTGTGGATGCTGTTCCTGCTCCTGGCAACACCTCCCTGAACTCACACAGCAGGAGGGCTGAGGCACAACAGCTGGCTCTGCACCGACCTCCACGTGCTGCCATCACTGCTTGTTCCCACATACCACCCATGGATGAGGAGAGAATTTACCTGGCCAAAGAGATGCAATTTTCTGATATTTATTTCTCTGCTGCACTCAGGTGGTGCTGTGGCACTGCCATGAATTTAGCCTTGGAAACGGACTGGTGTCCCACCACAACGGGTATTTGTTGTATCACAGGTCCAGATGTACAGCAACATGCAAACCATGTCTCCTCAGAAGCTGTAGTCACAACATCAGTAGCTTAAGCTTTTTGAAGACTTAACAGCCAAAATCCCATGCATTTGGCAGCAACTACTCCTCCACACTCACAGGGTGCTGAAGGAAATAGGACCTACTCCAAAATCCAGGAAAGCTCATAACATATACCAAGGGGGTCTTAAATTTATCTGGTTTATTGCTTTGCCCTACAAATCCAGCACCCTTTTCAGGTGAGCAGGCATGATGAAAGGCTGATGTCACTGAAGCTTTACCTTCATTTCCTAGCTGTCTGTTAACATCACATACTTGCAGTTTCCATAGTCTTGTGGCAAAGTAAAGTTGCTCTCTACACAAAGATCAGAAGCTTGCAGCTATCACAAAGTACAATCCTTTCTTTATAAGCTCCAGAGAAAAAGTCAGAGATGTTTCATCGTGATCCAACAACACTTTAAAATCAAAAACTCAAGTCCACCCATGTTAACCTTCCAAAGCTGTAGGTTTAGGCAATGTCCAGGACCCTTTAGAAGTAAAGATCAGGGCTTACACTTTCTAGTAGGTCACATCAGCTGACATGTGAGGCAGCACCAAAGGGGTTCTAAGTCTTGACCTAACAGCAAAAACTCCAAGGGATTCCACCTTACAAAAGCCTACTAAACTCTTTAACTTGGGAAAAGCTACACTCCACAGGTCCCTGACCTGCACAGAACCTGACACAGGAGGTCTGTGCTTTTATTTAAAGGCACTGAGAGATGAAGTGTCTTCAAAACTTGGCACGCAAAACTGCAAGAGTGTTACTGCTCCATGCCAAGGAAACATGGAATAGAATGCCCTTCTCTGGGATCCAAGAGTGTGTAATGGATTCGAGATGGCAAGTCTGCACTGGCATTCACATATTAGGAGCTTTTTTGCTGTTTCACCCATATATGCTCAGTTTAGAAATTGGTGGGATGGAAAAAACAAGCAAATGGAAAGTCACTTTGACCAGCCAGTCTGCAACGCAGATAATTTAAAAGGCCTTTTAAAACCAAATTTATGATGGTAGAGAAGTTTACCATCAGCACCTACTGACACACCAAATGGTATCGAATCACAGAATCACAATTTATCACTGTAAGCTGTTGTGACTAAGCTGAATCCAAAGCTCTTCTCATTCAGTCTTAAAACTGAACAGAACCTCTAATCTTGATCCTACCAGGTTTTTTTCTGCTTATCCTCTATTACACTGCAACTTAAATGTCACTGCCAACACTCTTCGGCTCCACTAAGTACAGAAAAAAACCAAACCTACAAGCAGGAACTACTTTCAGTGACACAGGACAAAACCATCAAAACCTGAAAACTGCTGGATGAATGGACATTTGTTTCCCACTGACACGGCCCATCACAGCAGGGTGTGCAGATGATGCAAACACACCACGTGAGCGTGTCCTCCCAGGGAACAAACACCACCACTGTCAGCACTCACACAAACAGCCAGAACACTCTGGGGGGTGGCAGGCAGGCTTGCAGTCTTGTTTGGCTTTACAGCTATCAGTCTTCAGCTCCCTCCCCTTTAATGATATGACTTTGGGTATTTTGACATCATCTTTCAAGAATATCCAAAACTACAAAGTAAAATACAAACCGTTGTGGCCATAATTCAAAGAGTAGGAGTAGCTGTTTGGTGTCTTACTGTGCTGGACAGGCTCAAAACTCAGGTAAATGAGGAGATGCAATGGCAAAGCAGTCGCTAAAATCAAACAGGAGCAAAGCTGCACAGCTACCAGAGTCACCAACTACAAAGTTTCACAAAGCATCTGAAGTGCTTCAGAGCCACAGGAAAGGTTCAATTCTCAGAGGTCAAGCACAACGCCAACGGGCAAGGGGGAGCCACAACATGCTCTGTGTTCTACAGGACCCACTCCCCATCCCAGTTGTTACAGCAAGCATTTCACTAGCACTGATTTTATAGTAGCTACCATTTATGAAACCTCCTCACAAATAAAAACTATTGATGATGCTTTTAGGAGGCTCAAATAAAACTCCGAGAGCAAATGCAAGGGTTTATATCATTGAATCCTCTCCACACGAAGTTCAAACACTTTAAGCTGGTGAATAAGTTAAACAGAGATTGATCAGGGGTCTGTGAACGGATTTGAGCAACCAGGCTGCCTCTGGGACTCACCTTCCTTGTTGGGAAGGAAAAGAGGTTTAACAACTCATACTTTTATGAGGCTAAACACAGCCACACTGTTGTCTGAGGTGAAACAGGAATGCATTTACAGTCACTCCAACAACGATCAGGATAGGATTTCCTCCAGAAGTCCTAAAGCTCCATGTACACTGGCTGAAAAATAAACCCCTTATCTGACAGAGGAAGAACAGTACTTTGTTATCCTGTCCCCAGTGGTTGCCGTGATGGGAGTTAGAGGGTTTGGGAGAGAAGATAAATTTGCCAGTTTCCTGAATCTCCAACAAAAATGTGGCAAAACCTTCTGGGAGCTTTTTGTCAAGGAAGTTGACAAAATACCACTTTCAAACCCAGAGAACTCTGGTATACCTGCTTACAAACACTGGCACACACACCACCATGCACAAAAGGTCTCTGATTCAACAACATGTCAGTTATTTACACGTGTCAGGAAATCAATCCCAGTCTTTTCCTGCTCCATTTATTTTTCTGCAGCCACCTCCCTAACTCCCAATAAAACCATGCTACCTCTTGCTTCTGGTTCCCCCACCTAAGATGAAATCTGCCATGAATGCTGAGAAGTTTCTCAGACCTCTCAAGGAAAATGCCTGTGCAGCAGCACTAGGATACCTAGTTGTGTGTTTGCAAGGAACAGGAGTTCATTACGAGGTCATGTTGGCTCCAGTGCAGATGATGAGAATGCAATAGTTTCTCCCGTTTTTCACTGCTGCATCCCAGCTCCAGGAGGCTGTTTGTATTCTGCTACTGAGTACCCAAGAGGGGTTAATTCCTGATGCTCTGGTATCTCAGGCAGAGTTCTTCTAGGAATACTAGAGTGACCACCTTCCTCCTCCTTTTTCCTCCCTTTCTACAGATTTACACTTTGAATCTATAAAGTATCACCACTGAAAAGTAAACCCAAATCAGCTTCCCAAAAAGGCAAACACAGTTTGTGATTTCCTCAAGTGTGTGATCGTGCAGGTCACTCACATGGTGCCATGTTCACAGCTTTGCACAACACCTTGTGCTGGGCAGAGCTGGAGGCTCCTTATCCTTGCTCTGTGGTTCTTTAGATGTGTCAGGCACTGCACAGCACCAAATCCCATACAAGGTTAAGCTGCCCAAGATAAAATACATCCCTGCTCACCTTTTTGCTCTCTGTGCTGTCTCCACTGGCATAGGACAGCTTCCTGCGGACGTAGAAGAGCATGTCGTCCTGCCGGGGGGCCCATTTCTCCATGAAATAGGTGGAGAACATCCAGGTCCAGAACACAATTCGGTCATCTTTGAAACACCCTGTGAGGCACAGAAGAAAGGAGAGAGAAGAGTTGTGGAATCAGCATGTCACCCTTGACTGGGCTTAACAGGACACCCAAAGTCTTCCCTCCACATGGTAAAGTTGAACTCAGCTGCAAGGTCCTGACCAGGAACACAACCCAGCTCCTCCTCAAGGAAAGGACCAGTTCTCAAGCCTTGAATCCCCTTGAATCTTGTAAATTATACAAGAAAAAGCAGAAGGAGAAGGGGAAAACAGGAAGAGGGAGATGCAACAAAGTCTTGTTCAAGGAAACAAATGACATCAGCACTACAGCTTGACCTCTCCCCTGCAAAGGGAGGCACAGGAGAGCTGACATCTCATTCTGTGAAACACTTCAAAGCACTTAACTGCAATAAAGCAGCAAAGGTGCTGCACCTGTCCTGTGCCCTAATGCTCATGTATTGCTAAAGGGAGGAACAGAAGTGTAACTCAGCACATTTTCCTCCTTCACTCTGTGTGCATTATTTGCCCAACAAATCTCTCTTCCAATCCTTAATTATTGTGGTGGGCAGGAGATAAGACTTCCAAATTTTTTAGCAGATAAATGGGTGATTGAAAGCAAAATATTAGGTCTCTCCAACCAAATCAAAAAGTAATATTGAAAAACAAAACGCAATTCCACTGATGACCTTGCATAGAGTATATTAATCAATATCAAGCAGGACGGTATTTGAAAATACGTATATGGGTGATTATATTAAAAAAACCAAACATATTTAAAGGCTGAGAGAGAACTAAAAAAGGCCCAGGTAGTCAATTCCTAGCACAGGTTAATCCCAGGCGACACTGCAATTGCTGTATTTGCATGGCTGCAGTGAACCAATTTCAATTACTTAAGGCAGCAGAGAGCATAATGTGCAACCCTGAATAAAATCTGCACTAAACACTTGAGTACTCAAGTACTATCCATTTTTTTGCAGCAGAGAAATTGAATCAAACACTGGATAGGATCAGATACAGGATGCTGGGCATCTGCATCATGAGATTCTCTCCTGTGGACTCAGGTGAACAGAACTGGACAGCAAACAGCTACACCTAAGAGCCCACCATGCAAAAGTGGATTCCAGTCTGTTCAGACTCCCCAAACCAGGCTGAGAAAGAACAAGACTACTATAATTTAGTATAATCCCAGAGGAACATCAAGAACAGAAAAAGAACTACTTGGATCTAAGGATGAACTTCACTGACACAAGGACAAACAGCTCTGAACGGCCCACCAACACATCTCTAGGCTGGGAATTCAAAGCCAATTCCCAGGTATTCAAGCCATGAAGTTCCGGAGCAGCCCCCTCAGCTGGAACGGGGAAGGCAAAAGTCCCCACAGCTATAAAGACAGAGATCAGCTTGGCTAAGAAAGTTCCAGTGGTGTCTGTGGCAGCCAAGGACACTGTGACCCAGTCCCACCTCTGTACTGAAGAGCAGAAAACAGGGCACACAGTCATCACCACTTATTAATGGTCCCAAAGACACTTGCTAAATCCCACAGGGTTCCCAGCCTTAATTAGATGGGGAGCAGAGAGGAAGGGGGGAAAGAGGATTGTCCCAAGTTCATCTGAAGTTCTAAGAACATGAAAGGAAAAAACAAAAATGAATGTACATTCTGTAAGACCCATCTCTGAAAGTGCTCTGGTGTTCAGAAGTACAGCAACAAGTACAAGTTCAGTACTACAAACTACAGTTTGTTTCATAGACAAGGAAACAAAAGAACTCTAGCCAAGCCACTCTTAAAGTTATAATGGAAAAATCAAGACTTAAACCCAGCATTAGAAGTGGTTTAAGCCTTGTTTACAGATTGACAGTACCTGCAAAACTCTTGAGAAGCTGCCCATGAACTGCTGACACGATCAGGTGTGTTTGAGGCCATAAACCACAGGAGTCAACATGTTCATCTGAACTGTTTATGGGTGGTTAAAGCAGAGAACTGACACCTGCAGGGGAGCAGGCCCCAGGATTTTGTGTGTGCTTTTACCCCTGCTGAGGAATGCAGGACAAAGGGATTACAGAGAATCTGAACAGCAAATCTGTGGACAGAATTGCTGCAGCAGTGAAGCTCCTTCAGCACTGCAGCACAATGCAGGGGAAAAAACCCTGGGAAGCCTCAGAGCCACGTGGGATGTTTGTCAATCCAACGCCAGCTGATGAGATGCACAACTCTCCTCCAAGCCTCAGGGATACTTGCAGACACTGCTGTAATTAAAAGCAGCCTGAGGATGCTCTGACTGTTGTGACTGCAGTGGCTGAAGGACTTGTCCCAAAGCCAAAATGAGCCGAATCACAGCAAAGCAGCTGCTTTTAGTCAATTCCAGTAGAAGCAGAGAGGATGTGCAGCAACACACAAGAAGAATTAGCCTTTAAAATCTACTATGAAATAGCACTAACTTGGAAAGAGGACAACAACATTTTTATTTGTAACCAGAACTTCTTAAAACTTGAGAGAGGGACCAAAATCTATTCCAATTTCAAGCCTGAAACTGTCAGGTCCAGTATATCCACTCACAAATGCCTCCAACTATTAGATCCCAACAATACAGTAATTTGGGTGGTTTACAGCATCTCACTGGAAGCCTTCCAGCTTTCCCAGGAAGAAACTTGGAAACATCTATAGTTGAGAGCATGCAGCAAGTCAGCTTCCTGAAAACACTCCTCCCCATGCAAATCCTACTTCTAACGGAATAAAATGGAATTAAAGAGTTCAGACTATAAATCTTACTACACCAAAAGTTGATTATATAATTATGAGACCTTTGTCGTGAATAAATCCTAATTACAACAATTTGCCGTAATTATTCATTTACATGGATTTTATCCTCATTAGAAGCAAAATTTATGCCAACTGCTATGTAATAAACGTCTTTCTTTTTACCTATTAGATTTTTACACTGAGCATTCATTTCAGGGAACTGACTCCAGCTCCATGTAAGAAGTTGTGATTTTTCTTTTTTTTTTTTTTTTAATTAATGCTTTCCAAAAAATCAGTGGATAAAGACAAGTGTCAGGATATTATTTTGCTTCAAAGGAATAGAAGAAAAGATTTCCCGTTCAGCAGATAATCATTTTTTCAGCATGTACCACTCAGAGCTTAGAGGAACAGTAATTTCAGCTAGACAGGGTTTCCTCCTATGCTTTTATTCCTCCAGCCTGCTACTCTTCACTATGAAACTTCATAAAACCCATTTCATCCAATGCTGCCACAGTGCCAGCGTGATCATCTGTAAAATGAGCATCCTTAGATGTTTAGGGGTTAATTAAATGCTTATGAAGATCTTTACGGCCCCAGCATGGCGTTCCAAGCAATTCACACTGTACTTCAATTTTGTTTTGAGTTTAGCCAAGTGTTCTGCAAGGACAGTATGAGAAGTGCTTCACACAGATTAAAGCTACCTTTGATGTTATAGAACTGTAATTATGACTGCATAAACTCAGACTGGATGTTCTCTGTCCAGTGAATAGTTGCCAACCAACCAGATCTGCAGAACTCCAAAGTTCAGGCTTCTTCCCATCCCTGCAGGGACACCACTTGATGCCTTCAGTTCGACGTTACAACAACAGGACTCTGGCGAACTTCCAGAAGTCCACTGGCAGCCCCCAGCTGGGAGGCAGATAACACAGAGGGACTGCCTGAGCACAACCCTGCAGCACACTCCTCTCTCCAAAACCCTGGGGCTGGGGAAGGAGCAGATTTGCAAGCACGCAAGGCCTGAATCTGTCAGAAAATACAACATACGCTTCCAACATAAGTTCTTCTGGCAGAACCCTCGCTGGGAAAGGCAGGCATCGTGGTCACAGCAGGGACAGGGGCAAGACAGATGCCACAGCTTAAACATCCTGCTCTGCTGCACACAGCACCCTCCTCCCCACCCTGAAGTGAGGTAACTGTGCCCCTACCCCAAGTGCAGCATGCACACGCACAATGGAATATGAAGAAGACTCAGTATTATCCCTGCCAGAAAAGCTTGGGATCTCTAGCTTATATGGTTATTCAGGAAACAGCTGGTGCTGAGCCAAGAAATCCATAAAAGGGTGTGGAACCTGGCTGCAGGCAGGCAAGGATTGATTTCCAGGAAATCCACACCTGCACACAGGGCTCTCAAGCTGTGCAGGTACAAATTCAGGAAGTCATCCCACAGTGTCGGTCACATCTGCCCAGCTTTGTGGCTAGACACGAGTCAAACAGTCTGGAGAGGATTAGAGTGGGAAGAAGCTCTGCCCCCTCTCTCCTAATTAAAGTGAGGAAGCACTTGGCCCCTCTTCCTCCACTTCAGTCTGGGAACATGAGCTGCTTCCCCCTTTCCCAGAAGTTTCAGAGCATGAAAAAGCCCCTAGAGATGAGATGAAAAGGGAACAGAAAGCTGGATAACACTAAGTAGCTAAATTCAGAAAAACAAGAACTACAAAGTATGAAATTAAAGAAGAAATATTTCAAAATTATCTGTGTGGCACCTTACCTAGTGAAATGCTGTTACAGGGCATTCCTGACGAGGCAATCCCTTGGAGAACATTTTCCTTTTCATTCCAAGGGCAAGAACTGCGAGTCAAGCCCAAAGGTTGTTTAACCCCATATCATGCCTTACACAGCCCACACTGGAGACGGGCAGGGAGGAGCAGAGGGTGATGCAGGAGTGTGTTACCCTTCTCCTCAGTTCCCTCACAGTCCCCACCGTTTCTGTCCCAGAAACCTGTGCATGTGGCAGCTCCCACTGAAGCTCTATTCCATTCACCTGCTCATCACCTCCTTGGACCCACACAAATCTTCACAACCTACAACTGCTTGTGAACACAAACCCCACAGCTTTTACCACACATTAGGTGGTTTGTTTGGTTTGCCAGTTTTTTGGGAGGTTGTTTTTGTTGTTGTTTTTTTTTTTTGCCTACCAATTTCCAACTTTAAGCAATGGCTTTATTCAGAGAAAGACACAGTGAGCAGCTACTGCCCACACACTGCATTCACACCACCCACTTCACAAGTATCTATGGCACACAACATCCCTTTTCCAGGCTGGGAAGTCCTACCCTACCAGTTAAGCATCCCCTGTACAGAATCCATCCCCTCAGCACCTCCACTGCCCTCCTCTGAGCCTTCTCAAGTCTGTAGATTAAAGATGAGCATACACCATGGAAATTCTCTGTGGCAAAACACTGATTTCCATCCCTTCCCTCACGCCTTCCAAAACCTGCTGTCCTCTTTCAACTGCACTGAACAGATTACAGTTCCCAAACCAGGTGATACCAACTTGCTCTGTGAAGACAATGTTTGTAAATCAGCCAAACCCAGTGGCAGAGTTTCTAATACAACCAAGTTTTGGGGCACAAATATGCCTCTCCACAAAACTGTTTTCTCTTCCTCCCTGCTCTTCAAATCTTCTCACTGCAAAGCTCTAGCACAACTGGAAGGAAGACCCTACCCTCATGCAGAGCCAGAACAGCACTCCAAATTTCCAATGTGCTCAAGCACAGGTGGACACACAACAGGCCTGGGGAAGGGCACCACAGAGCCTTCACAGGCAACACTTCAAATACAGCCATGGCATGAAACTGCACAGCTTGGCATTAACAAAATCCATCCCAGAGCTGTCAGCTCTGAATGCCTCTTTATCCACAATACCTTGCACAGGAAAGTTCAATATTTAATGTTTTAGTTTTCCAAGATTAAATTTATTAAAACCCACTGCATCAGCAATGGAAACAATTCATTCACCTGAGGAACACCCTCCAAACTGAAGAGCAATCAACCAACACATGTTTCTCAATTGCCTCCTTAGTTCTAAGATCTTGTACAGCTGTTTCTGAATCCAAACCATTCTTTCCCTCTCTCGTTTCACTGAATTGCACCCAAGAGACAAGGGATTCATACAAGTTACCCTGAGTGTGGCTTTAGGCATGTCTGCAATGTACAGTGAAAGGAGAAGGATACACAACAGAGAAGAGTTCTGCTATGGACTAAATTGCTTTTTCTAGGTCAAGCTGAGCACTTCCTTAAGGAGAAAATAGCTCAAAACCACTAGAACAAGTCCCATGAAGAGCTGTTACCTCGTGAGAGAAAAAACACTGGTTCAAACACCAGAGTTATCAAGCTAGAGTATATAATGAGTTAGCCTCTTGTAGCTCTGGGGTTTGGTTTTTTTGGCTTTGTTTTTTCTCCTTCCTATTTTCTTACCAAACTAAGGTTTTCACCCAGTATTCAGCTCACCATCCTAGATACCAATGACACATCTTATTTACATCCTCAGCTGCTTTCTAAAGTACCTCTGGTCACCTCAGAAAACTCCTTAATTTCTGCACTTTGAATTCTGCTTTCTGAACTGCACATATCTGCCACTTTGATTACCTTTATCACATTTGTTTCCCCTGTGTTTCTCTCACTGAAAGGAGCACAGAATGACCTTGCAGAGGTCCTGCACAAGTTCATGCATTATTCAAGTCCAATTCCTCAAAACACTTTTGTTGAAGACAGGAGGAGAGAACAAGTCAGGGGATCCTGCAGCTCCTGCTGAGGTTTACACAGCAACCATGCAGTGCCAGGTGTTACAGTGCAGGAATGCACTCAGTGCTGCTGCAAAGGGCAAGGGACACACAAAACTGTGCCGGGTTTTAAAAGACTACTAAAAGAGAGAGAAACTGAACATGTCTGAGTTTGAACACCAGCCACGAGGTCTGGCTGGGGTTTCAGAGCTTCCTCAGATTTGGACAGTTTGATTCCTCACATCTTGGGGGGGAAAAAAACCCAAAAAACCTGGCTTGTTACTTCATTTCATGCAGGTAATGAGGATATCGAAGGAAAACAACTGTTCTCTCACACAAAAGCACCAAGAAGTCTCAGCACTTGGACCCTGGGCACTGTGGCTTTCTCCTTTATTTCCCTTGGGATGGTTTCTGTGTTACTCAGAAGTGAAAGGTGGGAGAGACCTTACTCTCTCATCCACATTTGTTTCAGTTCTCCATTTCCATTTGTACTTGTTCTTCTCCCACAGCAAAAAATTGTTGCATGGCATCCCTGCTGAGAACACAAACACAATCTCCTCTAGAGAAAAACTGTAAAATGTATTCCCACAGTTCACATCTCTTCCTGCAGGTCTTCTCTTTGCTATTGCAATTGTGGAATTGTGCAATATGTGCAATTGTGGAAACCACAATTTTTAGTTAACACTGAATCAAAGCCCACAGAACTTAAAAGCATAAACTACTGCACACTATCTACAGGTATCCACTTTGAAAAAGTGGAATTCAAATGGAAATATAAGTAATTTGAGAAATATTTTCCAAGACAAAGCAATCCTAGATGTTAAATTTAGAGAGAAATCATGGAATATCATAAGTCAGTATGAAACACCAAATAGAGACAATATTGTACAGGCACCTTTAAATATGTAATCCTAGCAGGGTCAACACAATGGGCAGGATACAGTTATCTGCTGTTGAACTGCAGTGCACAGGAACAACACACCCATTTTCATCCAACACTCACCAGCTACTTTGCTGTGCTTCAGCCTCTCAGAGCACGTGGTAGTTCAGACCCCCAGAAGCTGCACCCAAAGCCCTCTCAAACCATGTGCAATTCCACAAGGGACTGGAGCATCACTTCCACAGATTTCATTTAGTTATTAGGGAAACACGGGTGGAACCACTTGATGATGCCCTTCATAAGAAACTGCTGCAGAAAGCTGCTGTGTTTCACAGCTGGGATGACTGTGGGGATTTAGTGCAGGGCTAACCATCCTCCTTCAACAGAGGCAACCCTGATTCCACTGGATGAACTTTAAACTCATTGCAAGAGGGACAAATGGCTACACATCCCCTACTGCTGCTTCCAGGATCACCCATCAACAGTCCTAAACTTTCCAAGACCTCAGTTCAACCTGGGAAGGTCACTTGGCAACTTGCAAAGCATGCTGGCACTGCTGGTGTGCAGAGCCTTGTCTGTAACAGCACAAAGGTGCATTTTCACTGCTAAAATATGTGCTATTTTTGTCCTCAGATCAAAGACTGTTAGTCCAGTAAATTCATGACATCCAAGGTCTCTATTTTCACGCTTTAATAAATACCACTGTCTAAGCCCTATCTGAGAGGTAGGTCAGGTAAAGCCAGCAAATTGCATTTTGGAAGTATTCCAGCCACACAAAACTACCAGGAGTGTGGTTGTTACTGATATTTTCATATTGTGCCTCCCCCAGCACCTTATCTTTGCTGCAGGCTGCTAGTCAGCACCGTGCTGGCAAGGCAGGAGGCAGGAAGGAAGGAAGGAGTAACTACCACAGCAGCAGTTTGCAGGGAAGCAGAGATATTTCCTACACATGCCTACTACCACACACTGGCATTTTCCAAATCAGTTTCTCTGTCCTGAGTAGAAACATCGGCAGCAGCTTTCTGAGTGAGCACTTGGCAACTTTACACTGGGAGCCATAATTCTCACCTACCTTCTACACCACAAACCCACTCGCTTTTAGAAGCTGACAACCAACACTTTCACCCATCTTGCAGCCAAGATTTTAAAGAAACTTGTTTGACACTGCATCTCTCAGCTGGGTGTCCAACTTGACATGCACATGTAAGACAACCAGTCTACAGGAAAATGTACTTCTCAGCAAACAAGACCTTTGCAAATCCCACTTTAGGTTGTCCAACACATGGGATGTCTTTGCCAGCACCAAGATATTTCAGTTACTAAGGAGCACTCCCTTTAGCAACATTATTAATGCAGGCTTCTGAGATAACAAGCATAGCTGTTTAATTAAAAATAAAAGTGAACTGCCTGCCCACTCACACACCCCAGTGAAACTTCCTTGTACATCAAATGCAGGCCACTCTCCTTAAACGAGTCACTCACAGGAGGAAGAAAAATGTTTCCTCTAACAGCTGATCACTCTCCTGTGAAACCATCAAAGCACAGGGACCCACTCGCAGGCACTGCAGGTCTGGAGACCATCCATCCCCTCGACAGCATGCCAGGTTTCTGTGCTGGAGACACCTTATACATGTAAGGAAAGGGATTGTTTCTTGACAGCCCCAAGGAAGGCACAGGATTTTAATTCAGTCCACAGCAGAACAACTGGAAACAAGAAAAAATTGGCTCTCTGGGGAAATTGAGATCAATCAATCACAGGAGAGAACAAAAGGAGGAATTTGAGTGACACACCATCTTCAGTCAGAGAGAACCCAAAACCCTGCCCTAAAGCCAGGGGAACCCCACTCCTTAAGGCAGAGCAACTGCTGCAAAGCTGCTGTTCTCTTTCATAAACAGAGGTTTAGTCTGCCATTAACATTTCAACCACTGCAAACACGCCTTTCCTTTGCACTTGTAACCAGCATCACTGCTCTCCCTCCACTCCCTGCTCAGCTATGAAACCCTACAGACCTTGAGGCTTGTCCATGGGTGTATTACTGTGCCCTGGCCCAGGGAACACAACATTGGGCTAAAGAGTTCTGGATTTCCTCACTTTTTGACTCCAACCTGGAACGTGATCATGCTTTGACACTTCAGCTCTGTTTCTTCTGTATTCCCTCCCACCACATGACCCTCAACAGGCAGTCCAAGCTTAAAAAAGTTACAAAAAGTAGTTTATCTACAACCAGAAACAGTCACAACCTTTATCTGCTGAGAAATCACTTCCTCTCTCTCTCATGAGAGTTAAAAGGTCTCATGCAAGAACATGTGAGTGGAGAAGGAAAGGTGGTCTTTAGAAAACTCCTCAGCTCAAGCAGCAGAAGGAAACGTGTCTCTCTGCTTTTCCCCACCACTGGGCTTATAAACATCCTCCCCTGGGATTTTCATTACATAGCTCACTGCCTTTGGATGGTGCAACTATAGTTTTGAAGTAAAGAATGTAAATCTTAGTATTTTTCTATTCAATCATCAAAGCACTGAAACAGAGATCTTGCATTGAAGAGACACATCAAGCCTTCAGATGCAGTAAGTCCAGTTTTTCCCCTGTCCTTCTGTTTTCTGTAAGTTAAAAATTTACAGAAATGAAAAACCTCAGGGTGACCACGTCTCCAGCACGCATCAGGTGGGTGACACCAACACTTGACACAAGTTCTGTGCCAGCAGCTGCAGGTGAGAGGGGAAAAACCCACCTAGGAAACACAACCCAGACTGAATCTGCAGAGTCAAAGCTCTCAGCATAACATAAGCTATGCTTATAATGTCAAAGATTGAAGAGGGTGAAATCAGTTCCCGTTTATTCATGTAAAACACGACCAAGTAACAATTCATATGACATGGTGACTAAAGTTTAGTCACTCTTGGTATGAAAAACATGGGTCATCAATTCACATCTTCACTATTTAGGCAGAATTAAACTACTCCTTAAAACCACTGAGGGGAAAAAAAGTACTTAAACATTACTACAAAGTATATATAAAGCTGGATCATCACCATTCAGGAAGGTGCCTGCATTTACAGAGCTTTATCTCCAAGGTGTCCTGTGATGAGCTTTCTGCTTTGCTCCTGAAAGGAGGAGGATCAGGCAATCCCTAAGCAGGAGTGACCTTCATGAGGCAGTAAACTCATGACCTCAGGATTAAGTCCTTCAGTCACACTGAACACCCTGTGCACAGAGTTTTAAGCAAATTTGAAACCTGCCTTGCAGGGTCCTTTAAGGCAGGTAAGTAAACCCATTCCTCATTGAAAATACAACACTGCTAGACATCCAAGTCCTCCTGTATCTGTTCTCTGGAGAAGCAGAGGAATAAATTTACAGTGAAATCCTTCGCAGCTCTTAGTAGAATACTGTAAATCCATTTCAAAACACTTCTCTCGTCTTGATGATGTTTCACCATCTCCAGGCAATTAAATCAAGCTCTTCATATTGCAAAGACAGCTCAAGCTTCATTCAAGATGCATTTTAATCCATCTCTCAAGTTGCTGCTGATCACACGACGCCCTGTGAGACAGGACCAAGAACTCCCAATGCAGTTCCTTTCATCCAAGCTTGGCAATCAGACATGCAGAGATTGGAGCTATATCTATGTTACTTGTAGACAGAGATAATCAGAAGTAATCAGAGTAATTCCCTTCCATATCCATTTTTTCCAGGGAAACCCCACCAAGTGTCCACTGACATTCCTACAGAAGACCCTTCACACTTTGGTCCCACCAAATGGATAAAGTGAGAACAAAAGGTTATACAGATTTCCTGACATTTGGAATCCAGGCATGGAGGCAGCCTCAGGCAATTCCTGACACAGGCCCTCTCTGTGGTTGCTTCCAGAGAGCTGGGTCACTATTGAGCCATAAAGATTTTCATCATCCCAACACCACCAGCAGACCAGGGGCAGTCTCAGCCCGACTCACTGAGCACAACCAAAGGTCTGATGACGAATTTCCCATGAGGGCAACCAGACAGTAAAACAGGCTGGGTCACCTCAAATGCACTTCTGCACATCCACAGCTCACTGGTGTAGCTGGAAATACCCTGGAATGCTTCAAATTTGGTCCTACTGTGACAGACTGTTGATTACCTGCCATGACCTTTGCTTTCTGACATGCGAAAGAAAACTATGCAATATTCTGAAACACCAAATGCAGCTGAAATACCAGCACCATGAGCAGTTTCATCACTCTGCTGTGGCAGGAAGGACAGACACAGCCCCAAAAGGAATTGCTCTTCATGTCACAACACACCACCTGCCTGCAAAATACTACATTCACCTAAAGGGAATTAGCTTGTGATCACTAAGGAAAATGTCTAAGGACCCCTCTGAGAAGGAAGATAAAGAACATTACTGTTTTCAGGGTTCAATTTCTGTACAGTACTAGTACAGTCTGTACTAGAGAACAGGCAAATCAAAACGACAAGAATTTCACTTTTAAAGCCTTGCTTCTGAAACAGGATCACAGAAAACCCTACCAATTTTCACATGGAGTATTCACACCTTAAACAGTAAGAATTCAAGGGAAAAAATCACTTAGGACCATTGCTGCATCTAATTAACTTCAGTGACCAGAACTGCTGTTGCAGTGTGGCCAAGTGACCACAACTCCTCCCTAGCAGCAGCATGATATGTGTCTGCTGCTCCTATATCCTGACTGCACCTTTTTTCCTGCACAGAGAAAGGTAATCAATACACTCTTCAGGATCACACACAAAAAAGGGCAACCTTGATACCCTGACATTCACCCAGCTTAGCCCAAGGGCCTGCAAACAGACCAAAAGCAGTTTCTTTCACATACTGGACACTGTACACTCCTGAGCAGGACCTGAAGAATCCCATCAAGCTTCATCTCTATTAAAAAGAAAGGACAAAGTAATAACCCAACAACTCAAAAAATACGTAAAAGCTGTAATAAAAGAAAGAGTCCATTATGTTATTGATTGTTACTAATGTCTGTCATGCTCCCGAGAGAAGCTAAACCTTCCCAGCCAAGTGACAAATCCCCTTGGATTGTCACATCACACTGGTGAGTGATGGAAAGCCTGACAGGCTATTAGTGACATCAGCATGAACAAGGTTCTTAGGAACAACTAAACCAGAATTTTAAATGAACCACTCTAATAAAAAAGTTATTTGCCCTGGAGGGCTGCAGCCCTAGAGTCTGCCCCAGACTGCCATCCTCCATGACATGATCCCTTTGAAATATCCCATGCTTAACTGTGGGAGTGACAGGATGAGATCCCAGGACACTTTTTTGGGGGAGAAAGCAAGCCAGGCCCCCAGCCCACTGCTCCTGCACACAGGGCATCTGCACAAGCACAAACATTCCCATCCCGCTGGTCCCAGGATTTGCTCCACCTGTGGTTTCTCCTACACCACCCCATCCAAGCACTCACTCCACATCACAATGTCTTTGTGCATTCCTGAGCTCATAAATCTCTCCCAGATAGTTTTCTATGCCAGGCAAAAAAATAAAATCATATTTCTCCCACACAAATCTGAGGTTTAATACCCAGGGTGAACTGGGTAAATTCTCTGACTTCAAAGCACCTACTTTAACGTTGATTTAAATAATCTGTTCTGATCTTGGTTTGCATTTGTACTTTCCAGAACTTTTCCTGAAAAGAAATAGTCTTCCTGATTGGAGCATTGTGATTTTTTAAAAATCTATTAGGAAGCTACTTTATAAACACTTTTTCATTTTTATAAGCTACTTACACTTTTTCCCTCTTCAGTATCTGACTATTTATATTTTAGTGAACATTTCATATTCATTAGGTGCAAAACACTATAAATAGGGCAAAAGAACTGGTACAACTATTAAAGTACAAGTAATAAAACCTGCATTTTAAACTGAAATCAAGTTCTAAATTAAATTAACTCGTTCCAAGGGACATTATCCATAGTTGATGAATTTGGTTGTATATGTGCCTTAAATTTTTGTTAGGATGGATTTGATTTTCATCCCTTGTTGTTAATCACAGATAAAAAGAAAACAAAGCTTCCCAGCTTTTGCAACTTCTCACCTCTGATGGCACAACGCCCTGAACCGACTCCAGGAAGAACCATGAATGAAGAACATCTCATGTCTGCAAGAAAGTGACTCCTGTCAAACCAGTTCTGTGCTGCAGCAAATTCTCTGCAGGCACCTCCACTTACTCTCTGGCTACACTTTCTTCAAAGTTACAGAAGCAAATAGATCCTGCTTGAATATTATAATTTAATTAAGAGTTACTACACCAATATAGGAGTTAAGGTCTCAAATTGTACTTTCAAACCCAAATTCTTAATTCTTCATGTTAACCTCTTTTGTTTTCCCAGAATTTCTTCCACTGTTCTTCATCCTTCTACCCACATTTTCCCACATTGTTTCCATCATGTTTTCACCACACTCAGAGGCACGAGCACTTACTGTGTGCCGCCTCACCTTCCCTTCCCTCAGGAAGGCTGGAGAATTCTTTCCAGGACTTATTCATCGAGGTAATGGGGCTTGTCATGTGAGAAGAGACCGTGGGATGATTCAGGGGCCACGAGGTCTGTGCACTGCTGCACAAACAAGCCCAGGCCAGCCTTTGGCTCTGAGCACAAACATTTCCCTCCTGCCCATGCCAAGCATGCCCTGCTCCATCCTCTGCTCCTCAGGAGTCACTCACACCCCAGAACACTTCCACTACCACCAGGAGACCCCACAGAGGAAACACTTCATGGCTGCTAAGAGTACTGTGCCCCTCCACGGGCACCTGGCACAGGTTCCCACCACACACCTCAGTGCCTGGCAGAACCAGTTTCAGATGTTTTGAGGGCAGCCAACTGCTTTGTAGGATCCCTATGGCTTCTCCATCCTTTGCCTGGCTCCACTGCAGACCAGCCACAACACAATTGTTCAGATCAACCTGTTTCACTTTCTTACTCATTTTAAGCTCCAGTGTGAATAAAGTCACACCTCCCCCCAAACACACTCTGGTACACTAAAAGCAGGGCAATTTGTCACTGGAGGAGAGAAGGACACAAGAAAATTAAGCACCTGACAAGATTACAGAGTAGTCTCAGGAAGAGGCAAAAATAAAATCCTTCCAGTTCAGTGCTTTGGCCAAAAGGTAACTCCAGAGCTTTACACACAGCCTGGCTGTGGAGATACACAGCACGTCTGTCATTTCCCCAGGAGCCAGAGGAATGTTGTAACCAAGGGCATTTTAGAGGAAGCACTTCGTGCACAACACCAGTGCAGTGCTCTGTCCAACGGGATGACACCAACATCCAGCCTGAGAGAGACACATCACCCTTTCCAGCTTGGTAAGACTCACACATGAGTCATTATTTTGAAGCACGATGTCAGATTTGCTGCATTCTCTACATTACACAAACAGGACACTACTGAAAATCTCACGCAAGGGGATTTACACTTTTGGAAAAAGCATGTCCAAATGCTTATGCGAAATTCCGGAAACAAAGCAACTCTTCTCACCCAAACCCAGTGTCAGCAAAAATAGCAACTTACTTCTTCACTGGGGCTCCCTTAACAAAATACAGAACAGGAGAATGGGTCCAATTTTATTGTTGAGGGGTTAACAGAACTCAGGGAAAAGCCATCATGGGGGTCTGTGCCAGCTGATTTGAAGGCAACTCTGGAAAAACTCTCAACAGGTTTCACCTGCAACAGCATTCCCTAGTGCAGAGTACAGACACATTAATTTAAGCCACAGTGTTACACCCCATAACCTTTTCTTCATCTACAGTTTCTACTGAGCACCACTCCAAAAGCCCAGTGTTTTCCCTAAGAGAGGTATTTATTTACCAACCCAGTAACAAATCACAGTACAGGGGAAAGAGCTCTTGTTCACTGGGAGTGGCAATGTTGTGGATCAGGGAACATGCAGACACCACAAAACACAGATCTCCACACACGGACACACACAGGCACTCCTCCACAGCCAGCACCAGCCCCTCTGTGCCACCACCTAGGCAGTTCTCCTGACAGAACAGAGGTACAACACTGCCCTATTCCTTGTGGGATGATCCCAAAGTTCCACAGCAGGACTTCTCCCCATGGGCTGTCACAGATGTGTGTTGAAACACAAGCAAAGAGGAAGTATTTGTATGGCCTTACCAGACACCACAGTTTTTACCTTTTCCAATTTCAGCAAAAGAAAGTGCCAGTGAAGCTCCTGCTCCTGGGAGCCTTGTATTCAGATGTGATATGGCCAAACATGATCCAACAACAGCTTTCCAATGAATGCAATCTCACAGAGCTTTAGCTTTTGTGAGTTTTCCCCCCAGTTTTGTTTACAGTTTCTTTGCCACAACACTTTATTTGGCCCTGTAACATTCTGACACTACAATAAATCTCAGAGATCCCATTCTATTAGAAAAAAAGCATAAAGAACCAAGAATCATTTCTCTTTGTTCACACAAGCTTTCCCTCCGTGGCAAAGCAAAGGGAAAGAACAGAGCCCACTCCTTCCCAGGGAGACCACAGCCACCACTGGCAGATAAACCAGTGCACAAAGGTCAGGCAGAGAACCAGAGATCCCCCATGCCAACCCACACCCAGGAAAACCTGAATAAAAACTTAGGCTGAGCTTTTAAGGAAGACTCAGAAATGGAGGAGACTGAATGAGCTGAGGAGGGACTGAACGAGCCGAGGAGGGAGAAGCCATTAATAAAGCCCCATGGAAGAAATAAGAGAGCTGCAGAACATCAGTGCTATTATTCCAAGACCTGCCCTGCCAGGACTTCTGGGCACTCACCCCTTCAGAGCACAGGTCCAGTCCTGGATATGCAAAAGCTCTGAGCAAGGTAGACACAAGTTTTAGACGTGAGGAACAATTTCTACTGCTGCACATGAAAATGAATAATTCCTCTTCATTACTCTGGCCAGAAGAATTTCCTGATGCAAAGCATTTTGGTTAAGGAGCTGCCGTACCAGAAGCGGGCTGAATTCAAGCCTCAAACTTTTATTTCACGGTGCCCAAGCTTTGCCAAAAGCCAAATAAAGATGCGCCACGTGAAACGCGCCATCGACTGAGATGCAAATAAACAGGGCAAGCTGGTAAATAAACCTGGAGGGTGTGACAAATGGAGTGACCGGCCAGAGCCACAGCACTGTGTGCTCACTAGACCGCGGCAAGCGCCGTGCAGTCATTTACAGAGCGAGGAGGGAGGGAGGTGTCGGGCTGGGTCTGCAGGGAGCGCCTGCCAGCAGCACCGGGGGCCAGGGGCACCCAAACCCGCCTGGTTTCGCCCCAAAACAGGCGACAGGCGAGCACAGCCCGCCCCACGGCCCGGGCTGGCGGTGCCCCCTGCCCGCCCTGCCCGCGGGCCGTGTCTGCGGGGCACACAACAGGTGCGGGGCGCCCACCCCCGCCACGGCCCCACACCCAGCCCCACATCCTGCCCCACAACCGTGCCCCATCCTGGCCCCACAGCCGGG
>WBMV01000769.1:16650-49569 GCA_013396655.1 Campylorhamphus procurvoides | reverse complement strand
TGACAGCCCCTCCTGCCCCCCTGACAGCCCCTCCAGCTCCCCTGTCAGCACCTCCAGCTCCCCTGTCAGCACCTCCTGCACCCCTGACAGCCCCTCCTGCTCCCCTGACAGCCTGTCACACCCCAGGACAGCCCATGGTGCATCCCTGACATCATCCCGCATCCCGGGACAGCCCATCTCATGTCCCGGGACAGCTCATCCCACATCCCTGACATCATCCTGCATCCTTACATCACCCGGCATCCCGGGCACCCCCTCAGCTCAGAAATGAGGGATTTTCTAAGCCACAGTTGGATAGCAATAGCTCAGTTCTCCTGCAGACAATTGGCTCAACACCTTTTGTTTATACGATGGCTCTATGCTCTCCTCAGCTCCCAAAAATCCTGTAAAGGCTTAGGCAGCCTGTTTTTCTCTCTGAAGCCCTGTTTGAAACTTAGCAGGCCTTGCAGGTGGTGGGAGGAGAGAACGGGACAGAGGACTTGAGCCTTGAGTTGGCATCACTTGAGAGTTGTAGTTTTGCTACGGCTTAATAAGAAGAAAAAGTTTTCAAATACTTCATGGCCACTGTCCAAAAATGGCATATATTTACCCCACGTTTCCAATTTCAGTTTCCTGTCAGCTTCTGACACCAGTAAACTAACAATCTCTCATGCACAAACCCATTTCCCATCACATCGTATAGACAACGGTATTTGCTGTGGAAGGCCCCTATCCTGACTTTGACACAGGAGACAAATTCAAAGGCAACACNTGCTGTGGAAGGCCCCTATCCTGAGGAGGCAAATTTAAAGGCAACAGAACATTTTGCTAGCAAAATATCTCATTTTTTTCAGAAAGCAATGGAAAATACAATTTCAGGACTTAAGCCTCTCTTCTATTGTTGAAACTGACTGTTCTCTTTCTCAGAGAAAATGAAGCTTTGCCAGTCACTTGCTGGCCCTGTAAATGCATCCTTGAGAATTATTTATCCCATGGGGTAATGGAAACTTATTCCCGCCTCGACTGAGCCCCTAGCCTTACTTCCAGCTTTCTCTGGCTTCTACCAAAACACCAAGAAATTTTTCCTTTCTGTAGGCTCCCTTAGCCAAACACACCTTCCAGTAGATCACAGCTCTTGATCAGAAAACAGGGAGAAAAAGTTTGTCTTCTTAAACGGACTATTGATTAAGTACCCTTAGGATCTGTTAGAAACCTGGAATGCTAATTGATTTTGGTTTTTAAAGATCCCATAGGCATATTTTAGAACAGAAACCACTGTCCAGCCAAGCTCTTGATGGAGAGGGGGCTCTGTATTTGATCTTTACACATTGCTCCTAAAGGTCCTCCTCATTGACACTTAGCACCGTGTTATCACTATAACCAGCTGGCTCCATGTTGTGAGGTGTGTCTTTGATTTTAGTCTATAATAGCCAGCTTTGCTACACAAAAGTCAAGCAAGTTATTTATACAAGGCTGTATTTCCCTTCCTATATTTATTTTAGTAGCAGCTAATAGTGATAGCCTGCAGTGCCTGTTAATAAGACCTCATGGGGTGTGAATATCTAACAATGAAAATGAGTTTTCATGTTAGTGGGTATGGGTTTATTGAATGTATTTGTGTCTGCCTTGTGGCTGGGTCCTACTGCCCAGCCAAACCTGTGTGGCTACTGAGAGCCTGTCAGAGGTCAGTGTAATTGGTGTGCCCTGAGCTCTGCATGTGCATAATAAACTTTTGCAGTAGCAGACTTTGTCATTTTGAAGCTTGGCAGGTTCTATTCAACCCATTACAAGCATACAAAGTACCCTCATCTCTTTCACGTCTTTCTCTACTGATAATAAGAAATTAAGATTAATAACAGCTATATACGGCAAATGAATGTTATATCTAGCTTAAAGACATGGGGCATGAAATGTAGTTTTGTGCCAAAGGGATTAAGCAAATTAAAGATTCTAATCCTATTTTAGTCTTAAATTGGGGTATTGCCATTTTAGCAGCCTGCTGTGTTCTGATGAAGGCATATCTGTGGGTCAGTGGGCTATCCAGGCAGTTTATGTGCAAACATTAATTCTGCAATCTTTCCTTAATTGCCTCCCTAACTGCATCAAGGCATTCTGACTTAGGACATGGCAGTTTTGCCCCTCCGCCCCCCCAAACTCTTTTAAACTGGTCAGCTTGAACAATAATTCAAAATTACTTCTGGAACTTCCTAGAGTTCAACAGAGGCCTAATTTTGCTCCCAAGATTAAACATACAATTAAAGTTATTGAAAGTTCTATTTACAAAATGGTACAAGATTTTTTTTTCTTCATCTAAAATGATTCTTTGTAATTACAGTGCTGAACGTACACCAGAATACTTCAGGCCATGCAATTTTGAAGTCAGGGGTGTTCTACCTGTTTAGCTTTCTTTTGCCCTTCCCCATTTCTTTGTACCACTCTGTCACCCCTGTCCCCACTTTCAGCAGTTAATTGCCAAAGGATATGCTGAATGGAAGCCAGAGATGCTCAGTCTGTCATTGGAGGAATAGAAACATGCTTGAACTCGTATGAAGAGCTTTCAGCCCCACCTGATCCCTCTCCTCTGCAACCAAAACGAAGGCTTTGTGTTCCTATGGGATTCTGCTGAGAGAACTGAATGGGCTGGGGAGCTGCCTCAGCCAGCAGAGGTAACCAGGAGCTTGCACAGGCCACGTGTATGCTGAGAAGTGTGTCCCAGGCAGTGACACAGCTTTCCACTGGAGAGGCACCTGATGGTCACCTGTTGCTAAATTCCTCCCAGTGTTACCTCACCTGCATCTCCCCTTTGTGTCTGTGCCCTGTGTGTGTCACAGGCTCGGAGCTCACAGGTAGCAATAGCTAAAGGAACATTCATCACCTCTTAGATACAGGATTTCAGACTGAGAGTATGAAAGAGAGCTCAAGCATTGCCTGTGTCCACTGGGATGGCAGAGCTTGTGGAAGAGGGCTGGGTTCAGGGTCACACCAAGCTGCTGCTGCTCCTGGGAACTGGTATGTTTGCTGTGCACCCCAAGGGATGCTCAGGGCTCCTGCAAGACCTGTTTGTAACCACAAAGAACAAGTGTCAGCCTGCCTTAAGGAGCAAATTAAATCCCAACAGGCAGTAACAGAGGGTATAACAAACTGCTTCTTTAGAGAAGCCATCAAATCATGCACAGTTTGTAAAGAACACAGTAATTAAGTCCTTAATTCTTTTGGGAAAAGATATGTGATAACTTTCTAAAAATAAACTGACTTTTCAGCAGCAATTTCTAAATAATTATGTTGGAATTTGGAAATGAGGTTTTTAACTCCTGAATGAATGTGCACCCTTCTGGAAGTGTAGGGGTAAAATCAAATTTGAATATGAGTAACAAGTGGATGCATGCAACTGATAATGATGGAGTCTTTTATTGTTTTAGAAATATCTAGCCAAAAAGGTGTTTGAAAAGCTCACGGTTTCAGTAATAGAGTAATTCTATTTTACTGGTTTTAATGCTATGTTAATTACATTATATTGTATACTTATGTTAGTATTTCAGTATTAATTTTAATGAACATCAGTTGATATTTTTAATAACAGGCAAAATCAGAAAGAATCTGTGAGCAGAGAGCAAAAGACATTTTATTTTCCAGAAGATCTGAAGACTCAAGGTGCTATTAATGTTTAGATGAAAGTACATGAAATATTGCCTTTTTCTCTGGAGTCAAAACATAATTATCTCTTTTGGTCTGAGATGGGGGGAAAGGAACCCTGTGAAGCAGGAATTTTATTTTGAAGATGGTTCTCTGTTACAGTGTGTTGGTGCTGGTTTGGAGTATGAGTCACAATGACATTATGCATTTTTCTGCACACTAAGGTATTGAGCCCACTCATTTATCTCCATGAGATCTTCTTTTTTCCACCAATGGTGAACTGAGAAAATTCAATTAGCTGGGATGGCTTAAGCTGTGGAAATGGTCTCAATTGTTTAGGGACTTGTAAATCATTTATTGGGGCTCAGACTGAATATTACTCCTTTCAATAAATGTTTTCATAAATCATGGGATCTGCTCTCTCTTGAGAAAAAAAAAAGTGATAAAAATTATACCTGTATGTATTAAACAGGCACCCATCTAGTGAGTTCACAACAATTCACAATCACTTCAAGTAATCCTGATTTTTGCTCATCCAGTTACAAACAATTACAAAATTACAAACAATTCCCTCCCAAGTTTCAGACTTTGGCACTAAACCTGTAAGGTGCGAAAGACTAAGTAGTTTTACCCTGGCCTCAGTGGCACAAGTTGCCTGCCAGTTTGACTGCTTATTCTGAGGCAGAAAGGTAAATTGTAGTCTAGGTTTCTTTTATAGAACTTCATATTTTCTTCTCAGCAAAATAGTTGTCAGCCTTTCTGAAGAGCACTTGTGTATAGTGAAAGGAATCTGAAGAGTAGTAGGAGTGTTTCAGCACAGCCCTTAATTAATTACCCATGTGTAACTAGTGACAACAAAGGATGTAACCTTTATGACAGAGCAACAGTGAACTGGGAGGAGAAAGTAAAAGGACTTGGCATTTTTGTCACTGATCCACTACCTGTCAGCACAAATCACAATGGTAACCGTTCAGTGATACCCACCCTTTTGGAGCTCTGGGATCCCCATCCTTGTAAATATGGTGTCACTCAGGGAATCCTTCATGGACAGTTGCTGGTTCCTGGAATTTCTCAGCAGAAGTAGGACACTGAGAGAAAGAAAACACTTTCAAAAATAATTCTAAGCTTAGCAGAAGCAAACAGTTAGGGTTAAATGAAGTCAATTTGCATGACCTGTCCTCACCTGTCAACTCTTCCCAGCCTGTTGATATGAGCAGATCTAAGCTAATCCCAGGATTTCCTATCAGCCTGGCGTTTTACAGCTGGGGCAATCCTAAACTCAGATTTTCTGCAAAGCTTATCTTCAAGTGTATGCTGCATATGCAGCCAAGCTTCTTGTTGGAGTTGGAATGGAACTAGTGCTTTCAGGATATATAAAAATGCCCGGTTTTCAATATTTTCACATTCCATTAATATCTAGACTGCTAAAAAAAAGCTATCCTAAATAATGAAAGTTACTGAAATTAATGGTTGGCTTGTGTTTGTCACTTTCCTTTGATGTTCCAGTGGAACCTGTAGGAAAGTGTGATTAAATAACAAGTTAACAACTTTGGTTTAATTTCCACTTCTTTTCTGTCTCTCTCCTAGGTCTAGAATATATATGTAATGACTTATGCAAGGGTTCACCAATCCAAACTGCAGTGAAATGAGTTTAGTTTCCCATTTTTCTATAAGCATGTTGGTAGTTCACATAAACCAGAAGTTATTTGAAATACAATAGAGCTTTCCATGGTTGGATGTGATGCTTTTAATTCTGAAGGGTGTACATATGTTTTCCTATATTGTTTCGACCCTGTCTCCTGCTGAAGGCAGTTTATATGTGTGTAAATATTCACTGGGGCACAGCATTCCATCATGTTGTGAAGTTCTTCCCTAGCCCAGGATTTTAGACTATAAAAAATGCTTCCCAGAGCAGCTTAAAAGGTAGAGACATCTGTTAGATTTAGGGAGCTTACATGTGATTATCTCAGGCAGAAGGCTGTGGGATTTCCCTTCCTGATGCAGAGCAATGGAAAAAGAGGTGCTCAGGGAGGTTCAGGAGGCGGGATGCCTCTTTCCACTGAAGAAAGGTTTCCCTTAGCATATTAAACATAAATATGCTGAAGAACATAAATTTGAATTTCACAGCTCTAATTGCCTATAGAACATTGAGGATTTCTCGATGCCATGAATTTAGGCAGAAACTTTTCACTCTTGAAACGTGGATTTGATTGCTAAGGCCAAAAGAAATGCTGTGTTGCAAACATCTCTTCCTCCTTCACAGCTGTCTCTGCCAATACACCCAAAGTGTGGTTGTCAGGAAAATCCCTTCTCCAGGCAATGTTGCACATCAGGAGTGCCAAGGGATGCTGGAATGGCAGCTCTGAGCTGAAGGCTTTGCTGTGCCAGCCAACTCTTACACCTAGTCCTAGCTGCCTACAGGGACTGCTGGAGCCCTGTGAGCATCAGGTGCCAGACTCACAGAATGTCTTCCTGCATCTCACTTTCTTTGTGGAAACACTAAGGGAGCAAAGTGATTTCCTTTCAGGAAGAGCTGATGTCTCCAAGTGCAAGCACCAAGTCCCCACAGAATGTGCTTTCACAGGCTGGGTCTACGTGCCAGGTTCAATCAAGTAAATAATTGAAGAAATTAGTGAGTGTTTCACTGTCTGTCCAAGGATGCCTGGCTGTGTGTTAGTCCTGACAAGTGCTTCCATTTGGGAGTGTCATGGACAGCTGCCAGAGTTCCCCTCGTTTGCACTCTGTGCTCAGGGCAACACACCTGTAAGGCCTTGCAGTAGGTACAACAGGACAATTCCACTTGTGAGGAACATATTCCTTTGTTGGGCAGTATGGAAAGAGTAAGAGTAATATTTTCAATTTCAGCTGAAGGAAAAATGCCATGCACATACAGCTTTGGATGCTCCAGCATCCCATGCAACATCCAGAGGCCCTGAATTATGCTGGATCTAATAATTATGCATGTACAAATGAAGAGAGCCCCTGTCCCGAGGAGATTTAACACACTAGCTATTTCTTATGCATAAAGCTTTAGAAATTAGATGTCAGAAGTCTTTCAAAAATCACATATGGCTGCAGTCAAGATAAAGAAACCGTCATAACAAAAGCATCTCAAAGTGTCAGGTCTTTGCTATACTTGGGTGTCACCTGACATCTCATCCACAAAAACCTGCCTTCCATACCTGCCTTCTATCAAACCTAGATGGATCCTGCAACCCAGCAGGGGAAGGAACCCTGTGCACAGCTCAGGCTGGTAACTCTTGAAATGTTTTTACCATATCTTTATGAGCAAACCAAGCAGACATTAGGCTTTGTTTTGAAACTCATACTGGTGTAGAGGGGTGTGGGTCTGCTGCTCTGAAGGGATGCCATTATAGCATGGGCTAATGGAGACATTTGTTACTAATTTTATAAAAGGTTTTGTTTCTAAATTAAATACAATAATCTTTAGTTATAAAATTATATTGGTTAAATACAGCTGTTTGAAAAATATTGGCCATTGCTTAATGATCTTCAGCATTACTGAAAATCTGGTTAAATATTGAAGGGCTCACTGAGACTTCTATTGACTAATAGACATAAGAACCTTCCTGCACAAAAGGAAATATCCTGTATGCAAAAATATGGACTAATTTATATTCTGTTCCTCAGTGGGCTGGTACAGTAGATACGTTTTTCCTTAGTTTCTATGCTATAATATACTCATGTATTTCATTACCATTCTGAAATAAATCAAAGTGATGCTAATAGCTGCCACTGGGTAAATTTGATGAGAAGATTATAGCAAACCTAATCAAAGTAAATGGATATACTGAGGCAAACCCAAAGAAAAGTGCTTCCTTCCCCATGGTAGACAGTTGTGTGCAGTGGAAGCTCTGCTGAAGACAACATTGGGCGGACTGCAGAAAATGTTAAGATACTGTATAGCAGAGTCTATATAAAATAGCCTATGAAAGTCAGCAGAAAGCTTGGAGAAGTATTGGTAAGAGCATGAGAAGACATGGAGAGTCACATTTGATGTTCTTCCTGATCAAAGAAATTGTTAACTATTGGTTCCTTTCAGTATCTTAGATGAAATTTTATGACTAAACAAAATTTCTCCAAAAATACACATTCCTTATGACATCAGTATTTGAGACAAATGGAAATAAACCCGAAGCTCTGAATTTTGGCTGTTTGGGAGACAATCATTTCCTGTATGTTGAGAGACAGATGAATGATGGTTTGTGGTTTCTGAACAACTGAAAGAAACTACAACACAATTTATCATCTCTGCATGTTTTTTCATTAAGGAAGGCTGAGAGAAAATAGCAACAAGTGAAAAATTATTTGTTCTGCATGGTCAAGTAACTACACAAGAACAGTGCTGGATCTGGCTTGGGATTCTCTCTCCAAGAATTTCCTATGTATACAGTGTATAAGGTGTGGAAATACCACAAGTACCTCAAAACAGGCTAGTTCTGATTCGGTGGCACTGCAGGAAATTCAGGCAAGTGCAGCTGACCTTTGTGCTTGGCTGGAAGCTGCTCTGCCCCGTGTTTCACTGGAAAATGTAGCAGTGGAAAACCTGTGCAGCTGGGAACTGCTTTGGCTCTGACAGTGTTTATTCTGCTGTAAAGGACAATGCATGTTTTCTCACGTTAACTTCTTATAAACCCAGAACTTCACCAAGAAACGAGGTCAGGACTTGGCCAAACCTGTTCTCTGGGTAAGCACATTTGAAAAGGATGATTTTCATCTTTTCTCATTCTGTAACAGCCAGAGAAAACTGAAGTGACTGTGCTCTGCTGGCACCGAAGCTGGAACGCCAGCTCTTCCACTGCCATCCCTATCCAGCTTCCAGGTGTGGCTCCTTTCCAGGGCTGGCTCAGCACTTGTCTCACATCTCACAGGATATTCCAAGCCCAGGGAGTGCCTTTTCCTGCTCTGGTATCACTGCTGTAACAAGCAGCCAGGGCAGCACAGGCTGCCTGGGGACACACACACTGCACTCCAAGGGATCACAGCACACAATGCCACAGCACCCCAGCTACCACTGGCCTGCCACAATAAAGACAGAAAATCAGTCATGCTGGACTTTGGGTTTGTGTTGGGGTTTTAATTTCTGTCTGTGCAACACAATCAACCTTAATAAAAAACCCAGAGTTTTTTATTCCAGAGGTATTAAACTCGTCCGGGAGTGAGGTGCCTTATATATTCACACACCCTGTATTTACTGACATTGGTTTTAAGTTTAGAAAAGCATCAATATCTTAGCTACACAGCCACAGTGTCATTGAAATGACTGCTTTAAAGTTATAATGAAACCTGTGGAATGACTGGTTTTTAAGTCACTGAAAAAACCCAAATACCATTTAAACCCACATTCATGTGTGTACACTCTTTTCTAGTTGTTGCTCCGTTGATTTAGGATTGCATACAGAACTGACTTGTCAGGAACATCTCTAGGTATGCATCTCATAAATGTGGTCTTCTGGAGAAATGCTCAGCTGACACTGAAGTCTGGGCTTTGTGTGCCTGGACAAATAATACAAAATACAACAGAGGTGAAAAATACATAACTCTTGCTTTCTCACATGGGATATTCCAGATGAGTGGAAATTCGTTCATGATTCTTTCTGTGCCTCAGCCTTCCAACAATCAAATGAATATTTATCACTGTCTCATGTAAAAAGATTCTATGAAAATGTGGTTATTGGTTTGGAAATAATCAGAGAGTTATGATAAAATCTGTAAGAATGTATGTAAGAATACTGATTATTCCATGGTAGAATGAGTTTGAATTCCTCAGAGTAAGGCAGAGCTAGGCAATGATTGTTGAAGATAAAACAAGGTATCAGGAATCATTCAGTGTTCTGGTTGTAATCCACCTTGTTCCTACAAACACACTTAGGGTCCAAGGAAAAATAGAAACATGAGATGTAATTAAAGACTTTGTAATCTGAACATTTCTGTATATTTTTGCAGTTAAACCACTCTCCTGCTATAAAGTTAGAGAATACAACTAAAATAATCTAATGGCGAAACCAGCACATGCATACCTTGCCTCATACAAAAATACATAAAATGAGGGCTTTCCCTTTATGAAATAATAGACCCCAAAAGAAAAGGCAAATAAACAAAACCGTGAAATAGATAATGGCTGTCCTTGGAGTAAGGTTTGAAGGTTGGCTTCCAGCTGGGATGTGTTGGCCATGTACCAGTAGAGCTGTGCCAGTCTGAAGTGCTAAAGGTACAGCCATGTGTTGGTAAATACCATAAATCTGTAATATAACTGTTTTGGATAGTTGTATTGGAGAGTTACACACTATCTGCTTTTCACGGCATGTCCTTGGGTTTTGGCTGTTAATGAATCTGAGTGAAATTTCACAGCTCAACTTCTGAGAGGCTTATCAAAGTGGAAGCCAAAAGGACAATTCAGTATTTCTGGATGCAGTTCACACTCTGTTGTAACCACCTTTTCCATTTCAGGGTTCTCTGATCTGTGCCATTCCTAACAGGAAGGTCTGCCTGTACCTCAGCAAACACACCCATAACTCAAGGTGGCACTGACTGTGGAGTGCACACACACGCACAGGCACACACACACAGGCTCTGAAAAACAGGTGAGCTCATTTCTCTCAGCCAGTTCCTTGCTTTACATTTCCCCAAACAGACCATGCAGGTCTTGGCTTTTGAAGTGCTTCCCAATTAGCAAAGTGGTCTGTATGATCCTGCTTTCCCACATCTGCTGCATTCCCTGTGGGAAGCCCTGCCCTTGGTGCTGGTGTGGAGCCAGCCCTGCTGCAGGAGGGCCAGCACAGCCAGGACTCCCAGGGCTTGTCCCACTGGTTGTTCACTCACAGGCACAGCTGAATGGACACAGGAATGAGGCCCCTAAAAGCAGGGAAGCAGTTTGGGATTGCCTGAAATGGATATCCCTAGGGAGCTCCTGGATTCCCTCTGGTCTGTACAGGGATCCAGCAGCCCCATCATATCCTTGTGCTGTGGTTTTTTTGTTGTCACCGTCCTGGTTTGATAATGACCAAGAGAAATGCTTTGTTATAGCAAATGTCTTTGTTATAGCAAATGTTATACCTAAATGTCTGCCTAATTTCCTTCATGGCTCAGGGAACCTGTGACTAAGAGATGGGATCCAGACCTGAGGCACTGAGCCCCACAGCAGTGCCTCACCTCCCTGCCCCTTTACTCCCCAGACCTTTGGCACTTCTCAGTCCCCACCTGAGAAATCCCACTCACACCAAGGGTCCAAACCTGGTTGTCCCCTGTCCTGAAGAGCACCAGGCTCCAGTGAACTGGGCAGTGACTGCTGACCTGACCTGGCCACACTGCAGCAACATGCTCAAATAATTTCACTCTCTGTGAGCTTTCTCCTCTGCCAGGCAAAGCTACAGGGTATGAAACCAGACAAACCTCAGAACACATCCAGCTCTTGCATGAAACTACTAAACCTTTCCTAAGATTAAGAACCACAAGAAGGGCTGACTGTCGTGTGACTTACATAAGCAATGCAAGGTACAGAACAGTCAGAACAAAGTGATGTCACTCGGCTTGCACAATGTGTGGTTAAATGCAGGCATTGCTCTGATTTATGGACACACCTGCTGGACTCTAATTTTAGAATAAATACGTTCTTGGGGGTTTTATGGGGGACAAGCCATGTCTGCAAACATGCCCTGTGATGTTGTCATCCTTCCTGCAGGAATCCTGGTCGTACCCGGTGGGAAAAGAAGGACCTGGTTTTCACTTTCATGACTGTAGAGACGGAATTAAAAGACTGGAGAAGTAATAACATAAAACCAGTCAAACCTGTCAGTTCTCTCCAAGAAATAAAAGGAGTGTGTAATAGTCATAATCAAGATAAGATCTGGCTGGGTATGTGCTCTCTTTTTATTTGGAAAGAAATTCCCAGATAGTTCTGCTTTTATGCAGCTTGAGAAACGTGCTCAGCCTGCTGCTGTGCAGCTTTTGGATGATTTCAGTTTCTATAAAAAGAAGGTGATCTCATCCTCAGTACTTAAAGATGTATCACCCTTTCCCTTCCCCTTGGCCCAGCACAAAGGGGAATTTGAATTTATGAAGCCTGAAGTGACTGTGAAAGGATTGATCTGAAGGACAAAGACATTGGCTTTAACCCCTTCTCCCCTTCCAGCAGGTCCAGGTTTGCATCCCAGCTCTGAGAGCAGCAGGGAATTGGGATCCGTGCAGGGGGATGTGGTGCAGCACAGACACTGCTCCAGGATCCTCACCTGGGGCAATACCTGGGGCAGTTCCTGGGGCAATACCTGGGGCAGTTCCTGGGGCATGCTGAGCTCTAGGCAAAAGGATGGGGACAGACCACCCCCTGCATTCCCTGGACAGGCTGTGAGAGTACTGGTAGCCCCCACAGAAGAGAGAGATTCTCTCTTACAGGTATTTATCCACAGTTTTAAAAACAGGAAAGTACAATTAGAACCCCAAAGTTCTATTCTGGCCTGGCCAATATGGCTTAGTTTTCAAAAGATCTGTGGCACATATCTGAGATGTTTAAAGTGCTTAGGCTTCCAAGGGCCAAGCTATTCAAGGTGTTTGGCCTCCAGAAGCATCTTGTTGCTAAATCTAATATGAAGATTTAAGAACTTCACACAAAACAGCTGGCCCGAGGTTCTTCTCTTTGGCCCATGTGTGCACAGCAAGGCTGGTTGGTGATGAGCTCTTCCACCTTTCACTGCTTGCAATTTCACACTACAAGGGTGGGGTTTTTTCCAGAGTGATTTAGTAACTCGGTCTAATTCCAAAAAGAATTTTTCAAAAATGTAGAAGGGGTGCATATTGTGTTGAGAAAAAAAGAAATGTGCAGAATACCTCTTGTATCCAACATTCAGACCTTTGTGTATTCTGGAGGGGTTTCTCATGAAGCCGAAGCCTAAGAGGAGGTGGACTGGAACACAGAATGGCCAACAGTGCTGTACTTGCTGCATTTCATAGTTAAATATTGGGCTTTTCCTATCTTACCACTGCTTTGTTCCCTGACAGCACACACCTCCAACTGCAATCCAGCCCTGGTTTACATTTCAATCCCTTCTATTGCATTGCATCTCAATAACCTTCTTAACTTCATCCTTAAATAGGCTAAAACAGATGATGAGTTGTCCTGAACAAAACAGGTGTACTAACAAGAAATAAAGGTTCCACTATCCCAAAGTGTCTGGTTTTTTTTCACCGGAAGAACATGAATCTTTCAGACTGGTTCTAATTGATGCACTTCAGTCATCTCAGTTTACCTCAGCCAGCACTGTTGCTTGGAAATGTTGCCCTATACCAAAATTAATTTTCTCCTGCCCTCAAGCCCAGGTTCAGACTCCACTGCCAAGTGAGCACTCCTCATTAGGAGTATCACTGCTACTTTATTCCAAGAGACAAGAGAGCTCCCATGGAAGGGTGATTTCAAAGGAAATTGTGTTATACTGTGAGCAGCAGATGCTGATGTTCTGATTTTATTTGGAGAGAGAAGCTGTGGATCACTTGCACAAAGCCTGTTTTCCCTTGGGTTCCTCATTACCCATTCCTCAGGCCTGTCACAAACACAGTTCAGAAGCTTTCCAAGCACTCCCTGAATGATGGAATTTCATATAGTAGAGAAATACACAGAGCAATAACAAGGTACTTGAATAATAATAACAAATAAAAGTACTTCATATGTGTATAATGTCTTCCAGTAAGACTTTTCTAAAAGCCCTTTCTAGCATTAACAAACTCCTGAATATCTCTTAAGGGAAGATGGGCACTGTGCCACCAGTAAGAGGTTTAGTAGTAAAATACAGCTGCTGTCAGGGTGCAAAACCCAGCTGTGCAATAACTTCCTGTAGGATCCCAGTTTGGAGAGGGAACCAGGAGGATTCTGCACATGGAAACACAGGCTGAGGTGCCAGGAGTGAAACACTGAATGCTCTCAGCTCAAAGCTGGCCAGAGCTCAGTAAATTGCAGCTCTGTGAAATGCTCAGTGACTGACAAGAGTGAGCAGGCAGGGACACTGCTGTGGGTTACAGCCAAGCCAGGGTGTTGCTGCAACTGCAATAAAACAATAAAGCCTCTCAGATCCCGAGTGAGGTGATCCCACTGACCCCTTCTAGGAATGACACCAGCACCAACAGGGAACAGCTGCTGCATTGAAATCACAGGATCACTGACTGGTTTGGGTTGGAGGGACCTTAAAGCTCATCCAGTGCCACCCCTACCATGGGCAGGGACACCTTCCACCAGCCCAGGCCACTCCAAGCCCCTTCCAGCCTGGCCTTGGACACTCCAGGGATGGGGCAGCCACAGCTTCTCTGAGCAACCTGTGCCAGGGCCTGCCCACCCTCACAGGGAAGAGTTTCTTCTCAATATCTAATCTAAACCTACTCTATTCCAGTTTAAAACTATTCCCCCTTGCATAATGTAGCTAAACATTTCCTAAGGAAATTTACTAAGGAATAAACTTTGAAGCAGGAAACGTTTTTCATGCTTGAAAATAAACAAATGAAAAAGGATACAGAAATAAGTGAAAAAAACCCCAAAGGATAGTCAAATGTTTAATTTACAGTAAAGTGTCCAAATTAGAATGCTATATTACTGAAATATCACTTGTTGAATGTTGTTTAGTCTAGAAATGCTTTGATGTATGAAACATTGGGACTTCTTTTATGGTGAATGCAAAACTTCTCTCCAGAGCACTTCCCACTTATGGATTGCTAAAAACCTGTATATCTTGGGACAGGACTCCTCTAAAACTGGCATTTTACTGTGCAAATATGTCCCCCCTGACATGTCAGTAACCAGAAGGCAACTGACCTGCCACACAATAACCCCCCCCATTTATCATGGGATCTATAAAATGTATTAGAATAAATTCATTAATCAAAAGGTTTCCTAAAAAACATTTAAAAATATGAGAAGAGGAAAGGGTTTCCTGAATTACTCCCCTACTCTTCAGGTAATTCTCAGGTAAATTTAAGACATACCTAAGGCAGCACCTCAGGAGAGGCACTTTGAAAATAGGGGAGTTTGTGGTGGACTTGGGAGCTTCATTGGCATTAAAGAGCAATTGGGAAACCCGGGATATAAATGAAATGCCGGTGGGAACCAGGTATTGTCAAGAGCCAGAGGGCAGGGTCATCCCCATGAATGAGGAGAAAGGCAATCAACAGCTCCAGAAAATCTCAGCCTATTTTGTGCAGGGTGCAGTGGCCCCTGAATCAGCACTGTTATTATCTGCAGTATTTGTTTGCCGTGACCACAAGAAAATAGAGGTTCTTTTTCCCTGGTTCTTCACAGCTTTTTCTCCTTTATCACAAAGAAAGGATGATATTGATGATGCATCTTTGCAAGTCATTGCTAGCTCGTGAGCCAGAATGCCTGTCTGAGACTGCAGGAAGTACACAGCCCAAGGATCACTGAACTAAAGCAAAAGGCACTAATACAGTGTGGCAGCAGTTCTCTCCAATTGCACAATCTCTAGCATACATAATGCTACATTAACTGGATAATGATTTTTTTAAAGAATTGTGAGTCACACCATAAAAATACAAGTCTGTAACAGGTCTGTTCAATTGCCAATTGAATAGAGAGTATGAAATGGCATGAAATGCATCTGAATTTTAAAGAGAAAGAACTGTTTAGGATCCATGACAAGTACAGTGCCATGTAGTCATGAGCTCTCATATTCACTGAAAATACAGCTACCTCATGCTGCTGAGAACTAGTTCTTATGAAAAGTGTCTCCAGAGGTCCCTGCCGACCTCAGCCCTTCTCTGAGTTAATGTTGAACTGAAAGTTTGAAAAAGTACACTTTTGCGTTTCAAATAATTATTTGCTCACCAATTAAATGGGTTTAAATGTTCACAGAAGCCATGTTTACTTAAAATATAAAGCTGTGCCTTGCTATAAAAGTTTTAATGTCTAGTATTTTCCTTGGATTTCATAACACTTTGAGATGTTCCAGACTGACATTGATGCTGAAGCCTGTCAAAAGCTTTCCTAAAATATGTTAAGTCTTTGATGACTATTCTTAGGGCAAAATCTGGTGGGCCCTTGGTTTTCTGCAAAGAGCTGTGTCTTGCTCTTTCTTTACTTTTGCCTCAGTTCTTTAGTTCTGTTTAAGTCAGTTCTGTTTTTGCATGAAACTGAAGGGACCCCAAAGCCTGCAGAGCTTGTGCCTACGCTTGGATCATCTTGGCAGCCTCACATTGATGAGAAAGCTTCCCCTGTCTTGTAGGGTTTTTAACAGTGTGGTGATTTTACTGACAACCTTAGCAATTCCAGTTTTTCGTGATGGCTGTCTTTTAAAGCTTTTCCTTTTTACCTGAAACTGCACTGGTTTCACCTTTTGTAAAGTTTTTTCACAGCTCTGTTTGTGATGTGAAGTGATTTGAGTTTTGGGTCCAGCTGTTGAATCTCCTTGTCAGCATCACTGGGTATCTGTGCTGCTTGCCAGTGTTCCACCTCTGAAACATGATTTGTCCATGGGCTAGTCCTTTTGGGTTTTTTTTTTCTGTTTCTCAAATTTAACTCTGTTTATTTGTAACAGATCTTCCAGTTAATATAAACTTTCCACTCAGAACTCTGCTTTCCTTAATTGACTTACACTGTTGGTTTTCAGAGGCCTTTTCAGCTTTTGTGATAATGCTGACTCACATGTTTGCTTGTTTTTCCTGGGACTGTTTTTTCCCAATGTGTGTTATACAGGGGGGTTTGCAGCTTCTTTTTCCAGGAGTATTTTTGAGCTGTGGATTCTGGCTTCAGCTTGCACCCCTTCTTCCATACAGCTCCCTGTCTTCACTCAGCAAACTTCAGATTTGCCTGTCCAGAAAAATGTTCCAGTTGTTAAGGCTTCCTCAGTATCAGCACTGAAAAGTTAACCCCCCTCCAGCCACATCCCACTGTCCCTTTCCAGAGTCAGTGACACAGCCTGCAGGTCCAGACTTCCAACACGATGCAAGTCCTGACAGAAAATGTGCACACAATTCATACAGCAAGCTCAGCCAAATTCCTTATCCAATGCCAAAAGTAGAGCTGTTCATAAAAATACCTTGGGAAGTGTTTCGGAGAAAAATGACTTGTCATCAGCCCTGAACACAGACAATCCAAGGAGCTCTGTAACTTGTCAACAAAAAAGGCCTTCAACAAAAAATATCCCAAAGAGTAACCTTCCCTCAGGCCTTGTCAGAGCAATTTTCTGGCAGTGGCTGTGGACAAAATCATAAGGACAATTCTGGTCAGGAAAACACGGAGCAGGAAGAGGTGTGTGGTGGGGATAAAGTGTCTGAGAGCTCCTTATGGACCAAAGTGATCTTTGCTCCTGGAATTATGGTGTGAGAAGTAAGTGATGAGAGCAGAGTGTGTGGCAGACACACCACCCTGCACTTCAGCACCCACTTCAGAGAGCAGAGGACAAGAACAGCCTGGCACGGCACACACACAGAATAATTACCAAATGCTGACTCAGGCATGGGAACAAGGCAAAAAACCCCTCCCTGGACTATTCTGGAGACACTGACAGAAAATGGCTGTTTTGAGCAGCAGTTCAGTCATCCAGCTGTGCCAGAAATATGTCTCCATAACAAGACGTGAAAGGGCTGGGATGTTTCATTACTGAGATCCCAATTAGCTAAAATGGGGACAAAATTGGTTAATACTTAAGCTGATTCAATCAACCGCCTTTAAAATTGAAATGCCAGACTAGTAATCATTTCAAGCATGTTCTCAGCCACACAGTCGTGACAGCCTGAGGGTGAGCCAGTTCAGGAGAGGCATCCAGTGAAGTTTATCGAGAGCTGGTTAACACACACCGTTTGATTTCTATTTTGGCTTCTCCCTGTTTTATCAATCATTTGTGTGTTGGGAATTTGCAGTGATACACCCACCAATGCCCTGCCTGACTACCATTAGCACACATAAAGATTGATCAGTCTCTTACACACCAATAGCTAAACCTTTTCTTTGAACTCATATAGCTGGAATTGTCCTCTCAGTTCACACCACGAGTCTCCTTAGTCACTTAGTCTGGCTTTACAGGACCAGCCTTAAGGAACTGGGAAAAACCCACTAAAAAAATAACTTATTAATGTTTGTTTTGTGTCTCTCACCTCCCAACAGCTGCTGCTGCTTCACTGTGCAGTTTCTAGCTTTAAGAAGAGGAAAAAAGAAGAAAATCTGTAGGCTGACAAAACAGTCTTTTCATACCTAAAGTAATAGAATTCCTCCTCTTCAAAATACCCCCCTGGCTGCTTCCTACAGGTATTTGTGCACAGGGAGATCACATGCTGTGTACTTGGTAATGTCTTTGAGCTCCTCCTGTGTTTAACTTTTGAACTAGCTGGTGTTTTATAGAAATGCACTGGGTCATCTGAACATGCCATTACCTATTCTTCACACACCTGAAATCATGGAATGCTGTGGCACGTGTCTACCTGCTCTAGAAGCTGACAGAGCTATTTTCAGAGGTATATGTGTCACTTCTTTAAGACATGCAAGGCACTACCTATTGTGTTTCCACTGATACTTTCAGTTCTGTCCTCATTTAAGAATTCGTTCTGAGGTTTCAAACCCATGAGTGATATCCCTGTGGTATTGCACAATACTATCAGACACAAAGCAAGTAGCTTTCCTTCTACATTATCTGATTTTCTCCAATGCATCTTCCTAAATTCTCCTTAAACTGCAAAGTGACAGGTCCTACATGGAAGATGAAGCTTCTCTCTCTCTGCCAGAATACAATCCCCTAGAGCAGATCACTTATCAAAAGCCATTTCCTGTTTTCTTCATTTAATTACATCTCCTTTCTCTATTAAGGACAAAATATCCCATTTTAAAGAGCCATCCACTGCAGTGCAGAGCTGAGATACTTTGCTGGTGGGCCTGTGACTCCAGGCTTTGCCTCTTCTACTGACTCCCTTTGCCTGTCGGGATTCTTTTTTTCTTTTTGAGGTCTTACTGAGTCACTTTCTTCTGTCACCTTCTCTCTGCTATCTCAGTTCAGGCTGTGCATTATAACAGACTTAATCTGGGCATAGATGGTAATTAAAAATAGATTCTGGGGAAATGAAGGGCAAAAACAACCTTTCCATGCACTGAAAGACAGGAGAGCACAACCAGAACTGCACAACATCACCACGTAAAATCTGACTGTTCTGTGCCTTCTTCACCCCTCCACACAGTCCTGTGGCAAACACACACACAGATGATTTAATTTATTTCACAAACCAGCAAAGCTTGACTTGCATTAATGGAGTTTGCTTGTCTTGTGGAAAATCTGGACACTGTATTCACTTCTGTTATTGCCTTCTGTGTTTTGCTATTAAAAGATTTCTCCATGGCAGGAATTGGACTGCAACTCTCCAGGCTCCTATTGCAAAGCCCTTTTTACATTGTCCTGATCATTTTAATAGGCCAAAATGTATGTTTTGTCCTAACCCAGATGCTTCACATTATCATGTGACTTCTGGGAGCAACAGCTTGGAAAGTGTCAGAGCTGAGTAAGAACATGTGAAAACAAAGGGATAAAAATAAAGCATAAGAGGAAGAAAACTGGGGGGGGAGAGAAAAAATACTTGGTCTTTTTAATCAGAAAGAAATAAAAGGCAAAGTAATACAACAATGACTACAAACTCACTATGACCTGTGACTCATCTGTATTACACACAAATTTAAGATGTAAAAGTTGACAATTTGGAAATATCAGCTAAAGTGCCAGTCAAAAGCTGCAACTGCTCAGGTTACAAAAGATGAATGTATGTGAAGTTCTTGTGATGTGCAAAGAGCCTCTGTCATTACTAAACACCCAGGAGCAACTGAGCTGTGTGTGGCTGCTTGCAAAACCAGTCCAGCCATTAGGGATTCCCTCTGGCAGTGCCAGCTGTGGAAATGGTTTGGGCTGCTGCTGGAGGCAGGGTGGGCTGCTCCAGGAAGATCTAGAGAAAGCATTATTTCTTTCTAGAGAAAGCATTCAAGTGTACTTTGAAGCTGAATGAACAACTAGTTTTTCTCAAACTATGTCACCTGTAGTCATTCCTGTTGGAAATAATTTCCCCAGATAATGTGTTGTGAATTAGAAATCAAAGCTGTGCAAGAACAAGGTCCTTCCATCCCTATTAATCCCAGGCCAGGCTCTACATATTTTCTAGATTAAAATTAATACATCTTCCCTCCCTCAGTATTGTTCAGCAGTGGGATTCTTTGGATTGACTGACTTCTTTCTTTTGATGCCTGGGCTGCCCAAAGACATGCTTGGCACAGCAGGTACTTTGGCTTCCTTTGAGCTGAAGGTTTGGAATCCAATTTTCCCTTTGCTGACTCTGCGGTTTTGGAAATTGATGACAGCACCCCTTGCTCTGGCTGTTTGTAAGAACGATTTCCCCTTCCTCACTAGTTTTAATGTGAGCCAGTTTACTGTCTGATTCAAGGTAAAAGGTGTCACAGGCACTAAGAATATGACCAAGCTTATGAAGGTTTAATTCCTTCCCAATTTAGCATTAATTATGCAATCTAGCCAAAGAGTTTCTGGACTCTCAGCTCTTGGATTCCCTTCCACCACTCCCAAATGTCTTCCCCATTCCACAGTGCATGAGGCAGCCCAGGAAGCTTTAATTTCCACTTACAAAGGATGGCCATCAAGTCGTTTGTTCAACAGTGCTTGTTGGCAGTAAAGACATCGTAACTCTCTCTTGGAGGAAGCTCAGAATGATGTTTATCCAAGACATCACAGGAATTACATTGGAGGAATGTTATTTCCAGTTCAGCTGCTGTTTCATTCTGTTCCCCAGTCATGGAAAACTTGCTTTCCATGTGCTTTACACAGAGTGTGTCGTTCAGCACCTTGCAGGCTGCAATATTGATTTGTTACCTTGAATTCAGAGGGGAAAAGCAATGAAACAACCAAGTGACAAGAAAACATTTCTGTATTTATAGCTGCACTAAAAGCTTTAGCAAGGGGTTTATGCAGCACAAACAGCAATAGCTGCAAAGACAAGGTTCATATGCCAGTGTTCACAATAGCTGGTGATTCCTGACAGGAGTTTGTTTTACCTGGAAGGACAAACAGAAACACCAGTTCTCTTGTGTTACTGTCCTACCTGTTGTTTGTAGAAATGGCAGGAAGGAAAGAGGTGAAGCTCAGGGCTTGGCAATAAAGGAAGGGCAAAGATGCAATGGTAGCTGGATGAGAGCAGAGAACAGGCTGTGCACTCGAAATGCCCTGTGTGAAAGGCAGAGCAGTGTTTCAGATGCACAGGGCCAGGCATTGCAGTCTGACAGGCTCTGCCAAAAATCTTGTCCTCTGCACCTCCAAAAACTCCTGCTTGTCCTTCTCCTTGCCAGAGAAGAAATGGAAACAGAGGTCCCTTGGCCCTGCCCCTCAGTTGTTTGTGAGGAAGGACAAGGGAGAGGGTGAGCAGGAGCACCCACAGACTGCTCCCTGAGCCCATTCCTAGCAGTGTAAGCCCAGGAAAGCCAGGATTCCTCCTGGCTGGCAGAGAACAGTTTGGTTCAGTGTCCCAGCACAGAACACGGACATATCACTGCATATCATTGGACACAGAGGCATTTTAGGCTTTTCTGAACTTCCAGGGATTTAGAGCCAAGTGTTCTGTTACGCAGTTTGTCTGTGATAGCATTGAACCTGGAAAAGAATTTGGGGCATTTCTTCTGTGTGAAAGGAAGTTCAAAGTTCTGCTTTGAAAGGAAGGTGGGATGAGAGGCTGAGAGTTTTCTGAGAGTCAGCTGAATGCAAGAGTAAGAGCTGGGCTCTTCCCTGTCTGTATTGTTTACCTCACTCCCATTTGACAGTTCAACTCTTTCATTCTCTTTCCATCTAATTTAAGTCCACTGTTAAAAGTAATGCATTCAAGATGCAGAGTATTCCCTCTCTTCCTATAAAAAATACATTACAACCTTATCTAGAAGAACTCACAGTTCAAAGGCAGTATCTCTAGAAAACAGATGATCAGTAATTTGTTTTGTTAGGCAACATATAAACCTCTGCAAATTATTAATTAATAGAAATTAAAACTTACTGTAGTTAAAGGGCAACTATTGCTTACCTCAGAAATAACTCCACCACAGTAATGGATGTGAAACAAATTTCCTAAGTAAAAATAGACTCACATCCTGAATGATGAGGGAATAAATTCTGAATATTAAAGGTCAAAGCCTTAAGAATAATATCTATACTAATATAAATCCTGCTTTTGTAACCCTTCCAACACAGGGAAATGGCTGGATGAGAGATGACACTGATTTAGATGGCTTTGTTCTCAGGAAACCTGAACATTATTCTTGTTCAGAATCATAGACTCATCTAGGTTGCCAGGCTTCATTTTCTTTCCTGCCTTTCTCATGGATGAAAGTAAGAGATGAGATCACCTGGTGTTCTCTTCCTGCTGAGGCTCTCACAGCTGGAACCAAGTTCTCTCTTCGTGCAGTACTTTCGGACAAAGTGAAATCTTTATGCTCATAAATTTATGGAATTTTATGCACGCATTGCTTCCAGTGACCTTCAGCATGTTGTGCCAGTATTTTAGTAAAACTATCCCTCAATTTCTGCTCCCTAAGACTGACACAAGTAATTTCTATCTCAGCGTGCCAATGGCAGTTTTCTCGAGTCAGTTCATTCCCCTGGGGATTTTTTGGTCCTCCCTCAGGGACTGATTTGAGCTCCATGTTCCCGGCCCACACAAGGTTTCTCTCCCTTGTCCAGATGGGCAATATTTGCAGCTCATTACATATTTTACAGCTCTCAAGGTCAGCTTGTGGGTTGCTTTACCTCTGTCATACACCTTTTTGCCATTTTAGTGTCACCAGCATGTTCACCAGCAGTGTCCATTCCCTGTCATAAATGACAGGTTTCTGCTACTTTCACTCAGGCCATGTCAGCAGGACTTGGGTACCACTGTGGTACCCAAGGAGAACTCATTATGTGCAAATGAGATGACAGACCTTTCCAAAATTCCTGATAATGACTCCTGCCCATCACTGCAACTCACCTGTAGGATGTTCTTGGTGGGCACTAAAGATATGCAAGTTCCTCCCTTCCAGACCTGTTTTTGGAGCTGAAGTTGTTCCAGGATGTTTTTATACATAGCAGTGACACAACCATGTGCAAGTATTGAGGATGGAAATCTTTAGCTGTTAAATGCCTTGGAAGTGCAAAGCATGAAAACACCTATTAATTTTCTCAGCTAACAAATTCTCTTGGCTTTAGATACTATTCCAGAAGGAGTATTCTCCTAAAATTAGTGTGTGGTTTCTTTGCAGAAAATGATCTTTTAATTCCATAGTCTTTTCTAATCAGCAAATTTTTTGCAATTTATAAATGAAGCCAAACTTTTCCCCTTCAAAGATACAGTGAGATCAGTGTTTGACCTTTCTGAGGAGCAGTTTTTTTGTTTCTTAGATTTTCAGGTTTTTCACTGCCATAATTTATTGAAGTATTAAATTGGACAAGGGATTATTATTTGAGCCATTACCTGGTTGAGATCTTTCTTCTGCTGATCAAATTACTAGTGTGTAAAATGCAGTGTCTCTCAAAGAATCTTTTAGGTGCCAGTGCAAATTAATGAGGTTGCTATTTGCAACAGAAATGGTGTAAAACTATGACGAATCTATTGACTCTTTTTTCCCTAAGAAGCAGAAATTCAGAGGGTTTTACTTACTCCATATACCCCTTGAAAACTCCAAAGCATAAGGAAAAGGCTGGAATAAAGGAGGCAAGGTGAGCCAGGTGGCAACGGAGGCACAGGGAGATCTCCCACACTTTGTTTAGTGAGAGGGGGGAATGTTTTCCATCAGATCCTCCCTATCTGTTGACAAATTCTGTGATGCCTGTTTCATGCTGTCACAGTTTTTAATACTCTCTCCACTCCTTCTTTGCAATGGTTGCACTTTCTGAGCTTCCTTTTGTTTTGCCTCAGTGAGCAAAATTAAAAAAAAACCAAAAAAAACACAATAAACACACACTCAAATGGTGAAAACAAGAAAAGTCCCCAAACAGCTCAAAACCCAAAAGCAGAGGCACAAAATCCCCTGCGAGCCCACCAGGTGGCAACACGGAGTAAGAAATCAGCGCCAGCCGCTCCATCCCAACATCTGGGTGACCCTTCCCTCGCAGCCCCTCCATCCCCACCCGGCTCATCCAGCGGCCACCTGCGAAACCCTGAGTAGAACAGGCTCCCTGCAGGGCCACAAACACCGTCCCGGCTGGCCAGGCTCCTGCTGGCTGGCACCACATCTGGCTGGCTATCACCACATCTGGCTGGCTGCGCTCACAGCCACCTCTGGCTGGCTCTGATGTGGCACGGAGCCCATCGGGTCCAGGTAAGCCTTGGAGCTCGAACCCTCTTTGCCTCCTGAAAGCGCTGCAATTGCCTTCTGATCAAGCAGCTTAGGAGTAGGGAAGGAAGAAATAGTTTGTTTTCTTGAGGTGTAAATCAATTACACGTGTTGAAATGTTCCCACTTCATTGAATATGGGTTTCCAAGGGAGACATGAGCTTTCTCTTCCCCTATTCTCCTTGAGTTTAAGTCAGTGAGCAAACCACAGAATCACAGAATCATTCAGGTTGGAAAGGACTCTGAGATCCCCACATCCAACCTGTCACCCAACAGCACCACGTCAGCTACCCCAGGGCACTGAGTGCCATGGCCAGTCGTTCCTCTCACACCTCCAGGGATGGGGATCCTGGGCAGCCCCTGCCGAGGTCTATTCACCCTTTCCAGGGGAAATTCCTCCTGATGTCCCCCCTGCCCCTGCCCTGGCCCTGCCTGAGGCTGTTCCCTCTGCTCCTGTCCCTGTTCCCTGGGAGCAGAGCCCAATTCCCATCTCACTCCCCACTCCTGGCAGGGACTTGCAGAGACAGAAAGTCCCCCCTGAGCCTCCTTTTCTCCAGGCTGAGCCCCCCCAGCTCCCTCAGCCACTCCTCACAAGATGTGCTCCAAAACCTTCACCAGCTTTGTTGCCCCACAATTAAAATGCGTAGTTTTCTTTCAGTTAAAATACACAGGTTTTGTCTTCCGCTGTGTAAATCTCTAAATCGAGCCATTTGCAAAAAGAAATAATATCAACATGACATTATTCTATGATAAGGCTCTTTCATTTCCTGGAAAATTTTCTTGTCATGGGGCAGTAAATCAAAACTGACTCTAGAGGCTTCTATAAATTACCCCAGAATTGCCCACAAGGCAACACAGAGACAGAAAATTGTCATTATTGCTTAATTGAAGACATAAGAATTTACACTGATCTCTTCTCTTGCACTTCCTTCAGGGAACACTGGAATTATACTGAGGTTCTGTTTGTTCATAGTAACATCCTTTAAATCCAGACCAGCTCCCTTGCCTTCTGCACACTTACTATGGACTCACAAATGTAAGCAAGGATGAGGTCTGGCCCTGATTTAGGACACATCTGCCAGCACAGATGGTGCTGAGAGGATTTATTGCCATGTTAATTTACTACCTTTGCTTGAGACTCTTCTGAGCACAGAGTGAACCCAAGAATTTTAGGATCTTGTAGGTGGTGTTATCCACCCTGTCTGTGGCTGGGGATTCTGCCTGGTACCCAACTAAAACATGATGGCTTAGAAAAACAGCCACATGGAAAGCAGTGGCTAAAATTGTCACCCTGTGGTGACTCTGAAAGGGCATTCACTGTCTGTGAGGAGCAGCTCGATAGAAGTAGTCCCAGCTGTTGGAAAATTCATCTCCTGGGTCCTAGTTTGCATCACTGTACCCAGTAGTTTGCCACACTCTTCATTCGTGCAAACTCCAAGGTGGTCATGCAGAGTTTTGTCAGAGCAAAAAATACTGAATTTGTTGATTGATGGCTGTGAATCTAAGAAAAAAACCCAAAAAACTTCTACCTTTAAACCAAAGATTTTGCTGTGATCAACAAAATTTAAGCTGTTGATCTTAAAATTTGTAATTTTCTCCCTCTTGATTGTTTTAATGTCAGAAAGCAAACAAGGGAGCAATGCTTGCTAAAAAAAGTTGGAAGAGTATTCTGTAGCACATACCTGCAGCTTTCATGCCATGAAGTAGAGAAGTTCTTTATTTTCTGCTATTCAAAATGTCCTGCTGTCTATTTTTCATTTGATTAGGCATATGGGATATCTATTTGCTGTCTTAAGGAAAAAAAAGCCACAGCTGGTTGCTCTGGAAGGTTCACTTGTCTAAAGAATTCAGGAGCTGGTTTTACAGGAGTCACTGTTTGGAGAAAGTATTGCTTTCATGACAGAGAAAGAGATGTTGGTGTTCTTGAACTCTGCTTTACTGTGGAGTCAGAAACCTTACAGGTTCTGTGCATTATTAAGTATTGCTTTAAAGGATAAAAACTCTTGAGCAGAGCAGTACCACGCTGGTATGACTAACACCACAGTGTAAATGTTAAAAACCAGATTCCCAGGAGTAAAAGACAGAATCTTTTCTGGCTTGATCTAATTTACCTGAGCACACCTTTTGCCAGCACAGGTTTGGAGTACATTGTAGAGTGAGAAGGAATAATACAACTGATTCTTATTCTACAGCAGCACAAACTGAGGGTACCTCCTGTGTTCAATATTCTTCCTAAAAACTTGTGTGAGAAAAAAGTCAAACCAAACACGCTGAGGCTGACATGCAAAATTGCAAATGCAATGAGACACATATGGGGAGGAAATTGCATTCCAACCATTTGATTGCACATCTCAAACAGATTTCTGGGGCCCATGGCTTATGCATGAAGAAGGATTTGAGAATATAACCTTGGTGATACCCATGTAAATCTGGAGTTGCTGCAGTGACACCACATTAGCCCCATTAACTCTGTCAGACCTCCCTAGTACTTTATTTTCCCCCAAGTCTATTTTAAGTGGGTGATTAATAATTTTTTAATTTGAGCTCTTCTGTAATAGATCATTTGTAATAGCAATTACTCATCAGGAATATTCTCAGCTGAACAGTTTGCTCCAGCAGGTCAGATTCAGATCCCCAGCGGTCTGCTCCTCATGCAGTTGCCCTGAATCACATTAGGGTTAACCAGAAGGTTTATGTTTTTCAGGATGTAACCCACAGAACATGTCAGAAGGCAATCCTAACTTCAGTTAGGGCTGCCCAAATGTGGAACTCTGAATCCGAACCCTCCATGACACAGACTGGGTGCAGAGTTCAGATATTCAAATTTTCTCCACATGAGAGGTTTCAAAAGTTTTTAGAGAAGGAGGCAAAGAACCAAGTCAACTATCAATTATTTGGATGCAGAAAAAAACCCTTCCTATATGCCCACAACACTGAGAACACAAGTGGTGCCCATTATCAGGTCGAAATAAAAGCTGCAACACCTTCCTCAGCGGGAGGAGGTGACAGCTGTGGGACTGGCAACACCTGAGCAGGAGGGGCAAGGACAATATAGGGAGGTGCTGAGGGGATGGGCAATTTCTGACCACAGGCACCTGGTGGAGGCAAGGAGGTGTGGCTGCCTCTAGGGAGGCAGTGGAAGGGGCAGCTCTTCAGCAGGGACTGCATCCCAACAGGCTTCCCTTCTGTGGAACTTTCTGCAGGGCTCAGACATGTGCAGCTCTTGGGTTGTAGTAGCATTTTGCTGCTTGGGACAGTTCTGTGAAGGTAAAAAGCATCTATCCACCTTCTCCTTTTTTTTCTTTTGCTTCTCTTTGTGTCTCTTTCTCTTCTGTTTCTCTTTTTTTTTTTTTTTTTGCATTCTTGTTTGCTTTGTCTTGGGTGTCCTCTCTCTGCTGTAGGACCTGTGTTGGGAGCTCAGGGGTTCAGCCCAGTGCTCTGCTGAAAGACTTTCAGAGTTTCTCTACTAAAGCCAGGCTCAAGCCAGGAGGAGTTGATGAATCTCCCTCTTTAGCTTTAGTTAAACTTCCCCAGGAGACTAAAGATGGGAGGGGGGAAGTATCTGGCATAACCTCCACTCTAATACCTGATGCTTTTTCCAGTGCCTATCCCAGACAGTTCTCCCTTCTGTAAGACTTTGCTAAATCTCTCACTCTGTATGTTAACAAATCTGATTTTAAAAACCTTGTTAAGACTCCTTTCTGCTAAAGGGTTCCAGAGCTGACTGTGCTGGTGCCACTGGAGAGGGAGGCTGTATGTGGGACCTTAATTACAGGGGTTTGAGCCTCTCCTGTAACTGAGACTTTGCCTGTGCCCTTCTGAGGTGATGTGACCCCTGTGTTGGAGAAGCAACATCCCTTACTGCTGTCACTAAAACCTTAGGTTGCCCACTTTGCATTAAAGCAAAGCCCCTAACTCAGCCTTTCTCAGGGCAGGTGGGCTGGTTCCTGCTGAGCTGCAATTTGCATCCCCCTTTTATGCTTTAGTGTTGTTTGTTGGAACAGCCAGATCATCCCTTTTGAGTCAGAGCTTGCACAGGGAGAGGAGGAGAAAAAAAACAAATCTAATATGTTTTTTTGGTAGCTTTGTTTTTAGATCAAATTGCAGCTCCTCAGCTTGCTACAAACAGTCCTACTCTTACTATAGTTGCTCTAGAAAAGCCTTTCTGTCTCTTTGACAGCTCACTGCACCCCAGTAAATCTTACACCATCTACTTGTATGCAATGAAGGAATCAGGTGAGTGGCATTGTGCCCCTCTGGAAGGGAACTGTGTGATTGACCAATGCATGAGAACCTTCACAGCTGGATGGAAGTGGGTCTGAATGGGGGAAAGAAGAAAACCCTGTAGCTGTGAATTCTGTACAGCTGAGCCTCTGATCTGGGTTTTCTCTAGGGTGTTATTATAAAATACAGCCCCCAATAGCTGTGTGTTCCAGTGGGGTTGACTAACAGTATGGGTGGTAGCAGTGTGCTGACTCTGGTAGGTGTGGAGCAGCACTTTCAGCTGTAAATCCCAAATTTTGCTCACAAAACCAAGTGCTCCAGTGTCTGATACTTTATCTTTGCCTGAGCAAGGCCCAATCCCCCTAAGTAAACTTGTGAGAGGAAGTGGGAAACTGCTGCTGTCTGCTTCATAGTGAGGGCAGCCAGCCCTTGCAAGGACTAGTTGATTGATTTATTTTTTTTACTAAGATAAGTTATGCTAGACCTGTGGTCACAGATGCCTGGCCCGTGGTTTCATTCATAAAATGGATTTCATAACTGTTTGGCAGTGACCAAGAGTTGCCTTCCCTGTTCCCTGCTGCCCTGGCAGACTGTTTGAATGCCACCTAGAGCTACTCCATGAGCTGGCAGGAATAAATGCCTTCCTTATTCCTTACACCTTCTCCCTTAGTGTTGGATGCAGCTTCCTTTTCTGAAGGAGGAGGGATCTTGAGGGGCCAGTGGTGAAACTGGCCAGCAGACAAAACTGTCTTAAAACTTGCACTGCTGGTTGTTGCCACTTTGGGCAAAGTGGAAGGAGCAGGGCTGGGGTGGGTGGAAGCTGGAAGTACAGACCCCATTCCATACAGGTGTGACTGGGAGGCCTTCTGAGATCTGTCCTGTGCCTGAAGGACACACCTTTTAATGTCTAAGCCAGGCTACAACTGCAATAGAGTGAGATAAGTCTGCTGATAAGCAGATATACCTGCAAATGTGTTTTGTGTCAGAAATTACATCAGCCACCCCATCTTCGTATACAGATAGGTGAGTCTGTGCAAAATGGGTTCCATACAGAGAAATGGCTTCTGCTGCTGCTTTCCAGACAAGCAGATGCAAACTTGTTACTTGGCAGACTGGGAGGAATTTTGTTTGGATTTGTCTCTGGTCTGTAGAGAAGCACATTGGCTCACCCTTGGATGCCTCCTGGAGCAGGGAGAAGGAAAAATCTAAGGGAACTTAATTTTCTTAACACCTTATGTTCAGCTCTGGGAAGGAGATGCATCAGCACATGACAAAGCTGTGGGTATAAGGAATTTCTGGAGCAGTAATATGTAGCTTTTGGCTCTATTTGTGTTAATGTCACTATCAGACTTGAGCTACCTAATATAATTTAAAAAAAGAGAAACAAAACCCAGACAACCTCCCACAAAAAGATCCTGCTTAGACATCAATTTTTGTTCACCAGAGTCAGGGTAAGAGTTATGGAAGTGGAGACTAGGAGGGCAGGGAGCTGTGGCTCTGAGGAGGATAACAATTTGGAGAAGCAAGACTGAGGAAAAGGAATGCCTCAGGTAGTATCTGTTTCTCTGCCATTAGCCCCCATTGAGGAGAGGGGTGTTAGAACTCCTCTAACTTGGCATTGACTCTACAGTTATATTTCTAACTGGTGCTAGAAACTTCCCCCTTTTAAAACAGGCTGTTATGCATTGGATCATAGCACTTACAGGAACTCTTCTCCAGCAGAATGCTTCCAGACAGAAAAGCTTCCCACTGTACCACAGCTCTGGAAAACCTGGCATTCCTTTGCTGCTGACAGCACTCAACAGCTGGCGGGGCTCCCCAGGATAATTTAACCCAGTTACAGAACCTGGGAGCATCTCTTGGGACTTGTGCCTTGGCTTGGCAGCAGGGAAGGCTGGAGAGTTGTAACTAAGCTTCCAAAGCCTGCTGGGTGCAGGGTCATGCTTTGCTGGAAGATGGGAAGGTCTTCAGACTCCTCTGGAAGCACCAGGAGTGCCTGGTTAGCCAGGGATGGAGACACACGTGTTCCTGCAGTCCCTATACACTGCAGTTCTGGGAGGTCCAGCTGCTGTGTGACCAAAGGGCNAAGATGGGAAGGTCTTCAGACTCCCCTGGAAGCACTGGAGTGCCTGGCTGGCCAGGGATGGAGACACATGTTCCTGCAGCCCCTACACACTGCAGTTCTGGGAGGCCAAAGGGACTCTGTGCCAGCAGACAAGAGCTGTGACTCAGGAGCTCTGCCTGGACTATAGGATCAAATCTGGAATGGCAGGATTTACTGGATGTTTATTAGGGTGATCTGTGGCATGTGGGAAGAGCAGACTTTGCCATGTTCCTTCCCACTCCACCAGATTGCCTTTGGAAAAGAGGAATTTTGGGAGGGTAGCTGCTGAAAAATGTTGCTTTGAGATACATGGAGATCCCTCACTTTGAAGGGCAAGTGTAAAAACCTCAACAAATATGCAGGAAGGGGCAGGATCACTACACAGCCAAAGTGGTAGCTGAGTTTTGGTTTCCCTTTGGAGTATTTTGGGGTAGAAGAGCAAGATGTCAGTGCAATACAGGGTGAATGGAAAGGACTGGATCTGTTTTAACAGCCCTGTTAAAAAGCATCTCTCCTGCAGCAAGTGCCACGGGCTCCCTGGTGACAGACACCAGCAGCAAACCACTCAACAGCACCTTCCAGCAAACAAGTGGGGGGCAGCTGGGACCTTACAAGGCTGCCTTGTTCCCTGTGCCCAGCTGTGCATCCCCTCCCAGACTCGTGGATGTAGGAGATGCCAGCAAAGTTTCTGGTGTCCTGAAGCAATACCTCTTCAGAGTGGGGGATGATGGGACTTGTCTCTATGACCCAAACTTCCTTGATGTCTGTAACCCACCTCTCACACCAGACACAACCTACAGGTATCATTCTTATTTCTTCAAAAACTGTAGGACAGCACTGAGCCTGAACGTTCCTTTGTGAAGGTGCAATGTGAATTATGAGCCTGTATCTGAAATGCTCTGTTACAAGTGCAGCCATGGGGATGGCTGGCTTTGGTCTCACTTGGCAGATGGTGCTCTAAGGGGCCAGCTCTGCTCAGCTCTGCCAGATTAAATTCGTGGGCCACTAGGAAAATTCATGTGTGAACTACTAGGCCTATTCCTGCATAATCCAGTGACTGCATCTGATTTGGAACTGTTGACAGAAATGAATTTTGACTGGAAAATTGAGATTATTCACCATGTACTTTGTATTGGATGATTCTGCTGAATTACAGACATGGATCTGGTTCTGTTTGCTTTGTTTGGATAAGATTTGGGGCAGCCAAAGTTCTCCTTGGTCTCCAGCTCCAGGAAGCCCCTAAAATTGCTGGAGACTTCCCAGTGAGGGCCATGGAGCTTGCAGACTTGTCTGACCCTGCTGTCTGGGGGCACTGGCCATCTGGGGAATTTGGGCACCCTGACAGCTCTTACAGAAAACACTCATGTTGCTGTTGCCAGCTATTTAAACCCAGAGTGAAAATGTCAGTCACATGGAGCCACGTCTGCTGGGGAATCATAAATACTTCTGAAGTTTCAATGGGCTCTTAGTTTTGTAAAAACTGCCTTGTTTCTTCATTTCTAAAATTGTGGAATGGAAACATAATTTCTCTGCCAAATCTGATGTTGGCCTAGTTCTCCAGTACTTTCTTCTAGTAGGGAAAGTGCCAAAGGTCTCTGTCATTGGACAGAATCTTCAGCCTCCATATGGAAATCAGAACCACTCACTGTCCTAAATAATGAGGCTCTTCACACCAGGGAAAGCTGGGGAAAACTGCTGTTGGAAAGCTATCATCTGCCAAGGCTCACAAGAACCAAGTGCAGGCTGTGCATGACAAAACACAGAATGCTTCTCCATGATTAATTCTATCTGCTNGCACTTGTAGGAACTCTTCTCCAGCAGAATGCTTCCAGACAGAAAAGCTTCCCACTGTACCACAGCTCTGGAAAACCTGGCATTCCTTTGCTGCTGACAGCACTCAACAGCTGGCGGGGCTCCCCAGGATAATTTAACCCAGTTACAGAACCTGGGAGCATCTCTTGGGACTTGTGCCTTGGCTTGGCAGCAGGGAGGGCTGGAGAGTTGTAACTAAGCTTCCAAAGCCTGCTGGGTGCAGGGTCATGCTTTGCTGGAAGATGGGAAGGTCTTCAGACTCCCCTGGAAGCACTGGAGTGCCTGGCTGGCCAGGGATGGAGACACATGTTCCTGCAGCCCCTACACACTGCAGTTCTGGGAGGCCAAAGGGACTCTGTGCCAGCAGACAAGAGCTGTGACTCAGGAGCTCTGCCTGGACTATAGGATCAAATCTGGAATGGCAGGATTTACTGGATGTTTATTAGGGTGATCTGTGGCATGTGGGAAGAGCAGACTTTGCCATGTTCCTTCCCACTCCACCAGATTGCCTTTGGAAAAGAGGAATTTTGGGAGGGTAGCTGCTGAAAAATGTTGCTTTGAGATACATGGAGATCCCTCACTTTGAAGGGCAAGTGTAAAAACCTCAACAAATATGCAGGAAGGGGCAGGATCACTACACAGCCAAAGTGGTAGCTGAGTTTTGGTTTCCCTTTGGAGTATTTTGGGGTAGAAGAGCAAGATGTCAGTGCAATACAGGGTGAATGGAAAGGACTGGATCTGTTTTAACAGCCCTGTTAAAAAGCATCTCTCCTGCAGCAAGTGCCACGGGCTCCCTGGTGACAGACACCAGCAGCAAACCACTC
>WBMV01000769.1:288-16173 GCA_013396655.1 Campylorhamphus procurvoides | reverse complement strand
AGGGAAAGTGCCAAAGGTCTCTGTCATTGGACAGAATCTTCAGCCTCCATATGGAAATCAGAACCACTCACTGTCCTAAATAATGAGGCTCTTCACACCAGGGAAAGCTGGGGAAAACTGCTGTTGGAAAGCTATCATCTGCCAAGGCTCACAAGAACCAAGTGCAGGCTGTGCATGACAAAACACAGAATGCTTCTCCATGATTAATTCTATCTGCTCTTTATAAGGTCTCTGGAAATAGCTACCTCTGACTGTCTCCAGCTAATGCTTTGACATAACCTGAAGTCTGGCCAGCTAATCCAGTAGCTTCAATTGCTAGTGAGGGGGCTGAGAATTAGAGAGACTTCATTTAACACTTTTTTTCCCTACAGGTTTAAGTATGTGCTGATAGACAGCACTGAAGGCATTGTGAAAGACCAGACACTCTGGTCTGATCTCATCAAAACCAGAAGAGGTAAGTCTGGCTTTGCCCAGGTCTTTTGAATAGCTGTGCTTGCCTTAGGATGCTACTGCTCTAGGAGCAACAGCTAGTCCTTTTCTAAAATTTTAGCCATTTGTCAGCCTTTTGATAGTAGGAGTAGCTGGCTTAAATATGGAATAATTCTCTACTTTTGTGTACCTCAAAACAATTCTTTGGTAAAGATGAAGTTTGTACATGCAGTTTGATTTGATGCAGGTGCTGGTATCTGGAGTTGTTGACATCTCTCAGGAATACAAATACTTGCCCTCCTGGCAAAGCTGCTGAGCAGAGCTCATAAACTTTAAATGCTGACGTTCAGTCTTAAACCTGTTTCCCATAAATCACCTGAGACTTCAGGTACAGATATAATCACTTTGCCTCTCCTAAATGTCTGGCTTTGTCCTGTTTGGTGGGGGTGTTCATGGTCAAAAGGAGATCATAGGAACATTCTTTCCATGCATTCCCAGTTAAACTTCCCTTGCAAATTAATGCCTGGCCTGGCCGAAGGAGTGGAGGGATGATAGTCATCACATCAATCCTGAGTGTGCTTGTGTCCCTTCTGCTTGCTGGCCTTCTCACTTCTGTGTCCTCTGGGCTCATGTAAGTCCTGCTGCTCCTCACAGCTTGCACTGTGTCCCCAAGCCCCGTCATTGCCCTGTCCCTATGGCTCCACATCACTGCTGCTGCTCTGTTTGAGATGACACACCAGTGGTCTTCAAGTTTTAAAGCTGATAATGGAAAAATACTGTGTTACCATAACCTTCCCTAACATCAGCAGAGCTGGTAATTATTGCACAGCCTTAAGGTTACTTAAACCAGACTTCAGTAAGGAGTGATAGAAAAAAACCAACACAGTAGGCTTGCACATACATAAAGCTGGTCTCTTTCTTAAATATTGCGGTTTTCCATCTGTTCAGGAGTTTGGAAACTCTTAAGGAGTGCAGGAATTTGTGAAGATTACATAATATCCTATTTAATGCCTTGATTTTATTTGACTCATCCCTAGAAGAAATGTTACCCCATCCAATAAATCAGAGAGGCTTTGCTGGAGCTGTATGAACCAGTCTCTGCATGTTTCCTAGTCTTCTGTGCCCTCTGCCTGGGGAAGTCAATGTGGCCTGATTGATTCCTAAACTGAACTTTTGGAGGGAATGAACTAACTTTTAGAAATAGTGGGTATCAAGGCTTCACCTTTCAATAATTTGGAAATTATACAAGTGCTCTGGATTCAGTCAGCTCTGCCAGGCTCTCCTGGATTAAAGATGTGAAAAGCAAAAGCTGCATTGCAAATGTTTATTTAATAAATAAATGCATGGGCCTTTCAGGTGCTAAATGATTTAAGTAGCAATCAGGTTTTGTGAAAGGTGGTGGGAGTAGGCTCTGCTCAGTCTCTGCTGGAACGTGGTGAAGCCTTTCTCTTGCCCCCCAGGAGACCAGAAGGTCCTTCTGCAGAGTCAAAGAGCATCCCTCAGACTCCTCAACAAAGTGACCCGAGGCCCCAGTTGAGCTCTGAGTGACCAGCCTGGTTCCACTCAAGGGTGGGGCTGCAGCTGAGCAGCCCCCTGACCTCAGACCCATGGGACTGTCTCCTCTACTCAGCATGAGTCCAAACAAGCTCCACAACACAGCCAGGCCACTGAAGATGAGCAGCACTGATGAAACATGGACAACTTCTTTGAAGCTTTGCAGTACATGAGTTCTTGTTGTAATAAGTATGTATATGATTTGTGCCAGTAGGGAAACAAATGGTTTTATTGAACCCTCATAAAACAATAAAACCAACTGTTGTAAGGTCATCAACTTCCCTGAACCTTTATGGAGGAATACCTAAATTATGATAGGGAATCTGTCAAATCACTAAATCCTAAAATTCCCCTGTCACTCATTTATCAAGGAATACCTGAATTATGGTGAGAAGTTATCAAGACACTGAATTGTACGACTTCCCAGATTCCTCTATCAAAAAATATCTAAATTAATGTGAAGTTATCAAGACACTAAATTGTAATGTGGTAATTAACCAGTTGTAAAAATAATTACTTAATTGTAGCCATACAAGTATGTAAAATGCATATGTATACCATGTAATAAATAAGTATAAAGTGACTAGATAAAAGCCAGACACACCTGGTACATGAGTTGGTGGAGCGAAGACTCCCCCCTCATGTCCAGGCCTGCATTGCTCCTACCATATAATAAACCTTTTTTATAAAAAATAAATTCATTTGGTTGAGGCTCTATTTCTCACATTGTCATAATGCAGTGTTCCAGGGAGAAATAGGGGTCTGAAAGAATGTGGAAGCTGAAACTGGGACACCACAGAAAACTGAACCCAAATAGTAGTTTTATACTTCTCTGTGCAGTCCATTTCAGAGGATCTTCCTTTATTGAGTCTGGGGGTTTACTTCATCCTCCTTCTCCTCTCTTCCTCATTCAAATGCTCTTGGAGGGTCTCTTGGAGAGACCAATTAATTTTAGTTTATACAGAAATCTCTCTCAAGGCTATAGATCATCTCTATCAGACTGTTTTCCCATAACTTGGTATGAGAAAACCCAGCTTCTCACAGGTGGCTGGGCCAAACACAGACCAAAAATACCCACATGGAGTTCTACCCAAATACATAAGATTTGATTTACTTGTCTTGCATAGCATGTAGTACATATGTATAGTGCATATCAAGTGCCTGGAATAAAGAAAGATCTTTGAGATCCTTCAGCTTCAGGGGTGTGATCGGAGGTTGTCTAATACATGCATCCCATCTGGGGCAAGCATTGCTGCAGCCCTCACCTGCTCCTTACAGCCGGACAAAGAGGATGGAGATGTTTGTGTCTTTCTCCAGAGTAACTGATGAGGAATATTTGCTGCTTTCTTTTCTTTGGTGCCAACTTCAGAGCCCTTCCTTACACCTCTTGAGTATGTAGAAGCAGCTGTCCCACTGTAGCAAGACCCTGGGATAGGCACAAATCTTTCACTGGTTATTATTGATGTTTTCCTAGTTTTCAGTAAATTTGTTAAACTGTGTCAGGTTATAAATAAGGATCCTGATCTGACATAGGTAGTTTGCTATCACTGTCATGACTGGATGATCTTTCACTGATACTTATTTCAAGGAGTGGGTCTTATTCTCTTTGGATTATGAAAATTAAAGTTTTCTGTCAAGGGTTGTAGCTTGATGATTGCAAGGTTTGGCATTTTAAACTTCAGGAATGCAGGGATTGTACCTGAGCTTCTGGTGTTTGTGTATTCTAACTACAGCATGTCTGTTAAACCTTCCCCACTCTGCTTTTCTGCTATGCAGGGGCTGAAGGCAGAAGGGAAAGATGGGTGCTGTCCTTCTGACTACAAATGGGTGTGGAAGTTCCTGGAGGGATATTTTTATGGGGTTTGACTCCTTTTCCTATATAGTCCTGCTTTTAGATAGGGAGAGAACTTCACTTGGAGCAGTTTCAGCTTTTCCCAAGATATTGTTCATCAGTATCCCTTTGTTATGCTGTGAATGGTGTTTCAGGATAGACCCAGGCAGAACAACAGTCACCAAAACACTTGTACAGGGTCACAACTACTTTTTCCTTTCCTTATGATATTGCTGTTCATCTAAATACTGATATTTTTTTTTTCAGCACTGCCTTTGGCTCCTCGCTGGAAAAAGGCTCCGAACAGGAATTTCCTTTCCCCATCAGAGGTATGTCCTGATTATTATCCTGGTTGTGCAGAAGGAATACAAGGTGTCCATGATTAACAGCATTCCTTTAGTACATAGACTTAAGAAGCAGGAAGCTTGGGGGGCACTGCATGATTTTTTTATTATTATTATTATTTGAAGGAATGAGGGTGCAACATTTTAAATCAGATTTTTTCAGTTGTTGTCAACCCTCTCTGTGGTTTTGTTCAGATATGCCTTTCACAGTCAGCCTGCCACACTGAAGGAAGGAATATGTATGGGTAAAATGAAAAGGTCCTGAACCTTTTGTAATTACAGTAAAAGCATCCACAGAAATGATACAGAGCCGAACAGTGATATTTGCCAGGTATTTTCTAAGTATTGTCCATCTATTCCCAGCTATTGCTTTGGGCAGTGCATGACTTGTTATTCCCTCAATGACCCTGTAAATTGTATTTAAAATGGTGATTGCAGGGGCTGCAATGTGGTAGAAAATACAGATAAAAATCTCACATATAGAAGAGTTCAGGAACTGCTACTGAAGTCTTGCACACATTTAACACTCTGGGGTTGTACTTGGGCTTTATCAAGGCAACATGTGATGGCTGTGAATGAGTTTAACTTGGGGTCTCTTTTCAAGAGGATCTGTGAGCAGACTCTGATCCGTGGCTGCTTGTCTGCACTGAACCAGATGTGTGGCACCAACACCCCCCAAACCTAAATCCTAATCAATATAAAAGGATGTCTTGGCCCTAAGTAAGCAGCTGCCTTCTCACTGCCCTCCCTTCCCTCCTTGTCCTTTCTTTCAATACCTGTCTGGGTGAACCTCATGTGTAGCTGTCCTGAAGACAAAAGCATGCTGGATATTATCTGATAAAAATACTAACAGGCTGGCAATGCTGCACATCCCATTCTGTAATTAATACCACTTTTCACTGTTGCTGGCACAAGTCTCAGCTGAATGACCATCTCTCAAATGGTTTATAAAGGGTGCTCAAGCCTTCTCTGCCTATGCTTGGTGAAGTGCACTGGCCTTTGTATATGATTTATTGCCAGTTCTGACCTTTTACATATTTGCCTGCAGGGGTTATGTGCCTGTCTAAGCAAAACCACCGAACTGAAGAGACATTGTCTGCCTCTCATGGAGTGATTTGGCTTTCACAGTAGGTGAGTCAGTGATAAAGAGCTTTTGAAATGGTTTGGATTAAAAAATAACACATTAATGTATGATGAATTCTAGGGAAGAGTTTTCCCCATTCCATGTATTATATAAATTCATGGATAGCTTTCTAAATGGTTAAATGGAATCCAGTTTGACTCCTTGTTCTAAAGGGAGGTTTGTATCAAAGCACCTCTAAGGAAAGCCAGTTAAGATGAAATGACAGAAAAGGAATGGCAGTGTCATCACACTGAGATCACATTTACCATAAATGTCCTTTGGTCTGACATTTTAAGAGTAATTTTAAACCCTGGTCTTGTGTCTTGAAGGTAAAATGCACGAACAAACTTTGCCAATGTCACAGGTCATACAGATATCTACATAAACACCTTTGCTTTCCTAAGAGGCATGTGTGAACCATGCAACTAAGAGCTGCTCTGAATCTGGGAGGACGAGAGCCTATCTGCAAGAAAAGTCCATCTGGATGGCAGAAGTGATTGAAATACAAGGGAATGTAATTTCCATAATGGCATGGGTGACTTTGGGGTAGATTCTATTCCACACTTGGCTGGTTAATGCAGGCCAGGTCTGTGGAAGCCTGTCTGTTTTCCCTGCATTGACACACATAGCTTAGCAGCAGAATGTATTCAGGACTGCAGCCCTTTCCCAGAAAACATCCCCACTGGGATTTGCTGCTTCAGGTTTGAAAGGTGATGCACAGCTGGAGTGGGTTTATGGTTTATCAATGTGCAATTCCTCCCTCCCTGTTGGCATTGCCTCAGCTGGCCATAGCCCAGCACCAGGGCTCATCCCACAGGAGAACATCCCTCTGCAGCCTTGCTGATATGCTGGATCTGCTCTTAGCAGCCACAGGAGAACCCCAGGATTTATCTCTAAATTTGGCTCAGGAAGAGGAAATCTCAGCTTAAACACTGTGCTATATTGATGGTATATGAGGTAATTACAAGATAATGTGAGGGGACTAATTCTACACATTGTTGTACCACATTTAAACTCCAGTTGAGTTAAGAGCTGGAGTCTGAACCTTGTTTCAAGCACGTGAGATTAGGAAAAAGACTTTTCAATACACAGAATTCTAGCAAAAGGTATTGTTATAATCAGAAATGCGTTTTCACAAAGTAAAAAAAAAATAAAAAATAACCTGAAACTGCTAATGAACATCAAAACACTTTTTTTTAAACAACTTTCTGACTGCATTCAATTCTCACACAGAACTGGATGCATTAGAGAACTACAGGAACAACTAGTCCACAGGGAGTAACTTAAACTACTGCAGAAATGATAGCATTCCTAAAAGCAGAGAGACCTTTCCTTGCTCTACACTCACAAACTGGTATCTGAACACTCTGTGACCAGGATATGCATTGTCTTTCATGCTGCACCATTCAAGCAAATCCAAATGTTCTCTGGAATGTAGTACAGCAGCTTCACAAACCTCTCCCTTGTGCCAAACAGCACAAGGAACAGTTTCCAACTTGAGGCATGAGAGATTTACAGTCTAATTCCAAACACACTAAAGTCTGTAAGAACCTTTCTTAAGACAGATAGCCTTAGACCAGACTCCTCACAGTGTCTGCTGGTAGAGTGATGAAAGGGCTCCATTTAAATGGATTGAGTGACTGTATTTAGGATAAGTTCAGAAGAACAGGCATGGATTTTGGGTGTGTTTGAAAGTAAAAATAAACACTGCTTAACAAGATAAGAAATAGTGACAAATCTAACCCCAATTCTGTTTCCAAGTCTTTATAAACCATTGAATCCTGTGAAAGACTTTGATTTAGATTCTTCAAATGACTAGTATCGCATGCTCCTATAATTTTTCAGTCTTCCTCTATTAAAACAGTATTTATTGTTTTGACTGGAGTGACATAATATATATAAAAACCCCCCAACTTATGCAGAGCTAAATGAATGAAACAATCACAGTATGCTGTCACACTACTGCAGTGACCCTTTGTACTTTTGCATCAAAGGGCTGGGATAAAAGCTGGGCTTGCAAAGCTTGTCCACACACACACATGGATATATATGGCAAACTTTTCTATCACTGTAGTGTTCCATCACAGCATGGACTGTAATTGTTTCTCAAATAATAAAAATCTCCTCTGGCTTCATATACTGATCTAACATTTCCCCACACACATCTAAAAGCTTACCTGCAGGCAGGATATTAAACTGGATTGATTATATGGACACTAAATGGTAAATCCAATGCAATATCTTGCTGAAAGTAGTCTTAGATAAAATTTGATTTAATTTTACTAAAATAACATTGACTGAATCCAATCTTACTAAACTTAAGTTCTGAATCTGAAGACGTACCTTCAGGTATGAGTCTGAACCTGTAAGTATTTAAAGGCCTATGAAAACTTATATTTAGATTTTTCAATACTGTTTATACTCTTACACAGAGATATAAGCTCAAAAAAGGTAGCTTTGAAATCTGTCTTTAACATCTTGTGGTTTGGGGTTAGTTTCACATAGGATGGGTCATTTGAAAGGCAAGTGCCAAGAACATCAGGGAGTGCTGTTCTGCTTTTTGTTATTACATGTTTGCTGCTGTTTGGCTTCATTGTAGCAACATCTGCTGAATGTAGAAACAAACAAACAAAGAAAGCCACAAAAAATCCGGCCAAACAAAAGCTATCCAAGTATAAAGGAGCCAAATGACCATTTCTTTTCAGACAGTAGGAACTACAAATACCCAATAATAGCTTTTGGAAATAATGTGGTATGAAGAATTGTTACACCTATGTTAAAGTGGGCTCTGGTATTTATTTTTCTATTAACAAAAAACTTCTTTTTTTTCCAGTGAGGGGTTAAAACACTGGGACAGGTGCACAGAGAATCTGTGGATTCTGCATCCTTAACCATTCAAAACTTGATGAGGTCACGAGTAATCTGACATAGTTGTACTTTGAATGATGGACTAGAAGACCTCCAGAGCCCTCTTCCAACCTAAGTTTTATGACATACTGTTTACAGGCTCACATAGACACACCAGGAGCCAAGTATGTATAGCTTTTGTAGTACAGAAATAAACTATTCATAAATGCACCATTATAGAGCTAAAAATAACCATGGTATGAACAGAATACATAAGCAATACAGTGGAGCTGCCACACATATAAACTGTAATATAAAGTCCATCTTCCAAACAATTATTATCACCACACATGATAGGTTTTACCTTTCTCTGAGGCCATCTGACAGGCATCAGCTGCAGGGCATTGTGCCAAGCACTGCTTAAAATGTCCTACAAGTCATATAAAGCACTTGGCACTGTGTTCATCTCTAAAAGGAGTTGTTTCTGCTTGAGTACACCGTTCTAGTTTCTAGGAGCTGTTAAGATACACAAGGCAGTGCCAGTTAAACTACTTTTGTATATATACTGTCGTCCTTATCTGCACTGTGCAACATTTCAGAGGTCCTCCCTTTGAAAACCAGTGCTCCCTTGTGAAAACCATGCAATCCTCTGATTGCATCTGTCCTGCAATCAGAGAGCAGACCTCCCTTAGCCTCTGCGATGAGCCACTGCTTGCTTTGGGTACCACAGGACGGGAAAAAAGCTCCAAATCATGTTCCTGGAAAAAAACTGGGTCTTCTTTGCAAACTGCTGCACTTTTATATACCAGGTTACTAGTATGGAATTAGGTAACAGGAATGTAGAATATCTGCAGGTATTCTATAGAATATATATTCTATAATATGGAATAGACTATATAGAATATATATACAGTATAGAATAGAATATATATATTCTATAATATAGAATTTATAGAATATACATATAGTATAATATAGAATGTAAGATTCCTTTTATGTTATTCAAGATACTTCACCCCAGGATGAAAAAGATACTTGCTTGAAGGCAAACACTTATACATTTTAATACTTCCAGCCCACTTTTTTTTAATTCCTTTATTGGTTTTGGAAAGTGTGGTGTATTGCACATGCCTGGCACGTTCCCAGTGTTAAAAAGGAACACCACTCTTTCCACAGACTTACCTTCCCGGAGCTGTGTCGGGACCAGCGTGTGTCGTGTCCCTGGCGCTCATCCCAGAGCCCGGCATTCCCTCCTGGAGAAGAGCTGTGCCCTGCCAGGAGTCAAAAACCACTTCGGAGCCGCTGGCAGCAGGCAAGCCAGTGCCGCTTCAAAACCCATTTAGGCGACAGAACTCCAGGAGACACTTGAATTATTTTTTTCCCACCGGTAGTGCTCTGGTTTGACCCGGTAAGTGACACCTGCGGCTCAAGAGCATCCCTGGGGCGGGCTGGGGCTCCTTCCCTGGGGGGTCTGGGACAAGACAGGGCTCAGTACAGGGATGTCTCCTGGAGCCGGGAGGGGGTGAGACCCCTCAGGTGCCCCCCAGGTGCCCACCCTCGCCACAGGAGCATTCCCCCCAGCCGAGCCCGCAGGGGACAAAGGTGTCCGGCAGTACCACTGCCAGGAGCTTGTCTGCACCTTGGTTTTCCAGCCTGAGGCAGCAGACCGGCTCCCAGACCCGCTGAGGTGGGTGCCCGGCCACAGGGAGCGAAGGCAGCACCCACTGACTCCCCCCTGGCTCCAGAACAGCCCCAATCCTGCCCGGGGACCCCAGCTTTGGGGACCCCAGCTTTGGAATCCCCAGCTTGGGGACCCCAGCTTTGGAATCCCCAGCTTTGGGGATCCCAGCTTTGGGGACCCCAGCTTTGAGATCCCAGCTTTGGGGACCCCAGCTTTGGGGATCCCAGCTTTGGGACCCCCACTTTTGAGACCCCAGCTCTGGAAACCCCAGCTTTGGAGATCCCAGCTTTGGAATCCCCAGTTTTGGGGATCCCAGCTTTGGGACCCCAGCTTTGGGATCCCAGCTTTGGAGACCCCAGCTTTGGGGATCCCAGCTTGGGGATCCCAGCTTGGGGACCCCAGCTCTGGAGACACCGGCTTTGGGACCCCAACTTTGGAATCCCCAGCCTTGGAATCCCACCTTCAGCCCAGAGGCCGAATGGGTGTAACCCGTGCTGGTATAGGAGAGCAGGTTTGATAGCTCTGCTGGTCAGGAAGTTATTTGCTGCAGTTTATTTTCACTTGGTGAATCAGAAATGCTGCCCCTTGCACTGTCAGGGGCTGTGGTAGCTGCTTTCATTGCCATCGCTCCCCACAGGAGCTGGTTGGGGGTGGCACAGGAGGGTTCCACGGCCAGCCTGTCCCCGTGGTGACCCCAACTCACTAGCTGTGACTGCAGAAGAGCGAGGAAACAATTTGGTTTAAGTGTCCCAAGGGGAAAAGCGAGTTATGGGAGAGGCAGAAAGAGATAAGGGCAACACAGCCTGCAAAACCTGGGATTGATTGGTAAAACTGTGCTGAAGGGAAGCAGAGAGTGATCATGGGTGGGATTTACAGAGCAAACAGACCAGAATTAGGCAATGGGAAGAAAGGTAGGCTGAAATGATGGGAAGGAATCCTGAAGTGGGGTGATAGCAATGTAATTGTCTATAAGTAAAGCAGAGGGAGAGCTCTGTGACTGAGGGAAACACACACCTGTGCTGGGCACTGACCTGGGGTCACTGCATTACTTACTACACAAGAAGACCAAATTAGGAGCAATTTCGAATGATTTACATGGAAGGCAGGAATGAAAAAAGGGCCAGGGTCCAAAAGGGTTTAGCAGCACTTAATCACTGAACACTTTAACATTTACAAAGCGATTCCGTGGGGTTTACTACAATGCCTTAACTGTACATTTGAGATGGTAACATTCATACTGTAATCAGTTCATATATATACAGGTAAAATGATGTGTGCATCTATTTCGATGTGTGTAAGGTACCTATCAAAAGCTTCAAAAGTTCCCCTTGGATTCAGCGAAATATTCACATCAAATCTCCCTGTGATTCCCAAAAGGGAAGCGTTGCACCTAGAGGAGTGTGGAGAATGGGGGGATATCAGCCCTGGCCTCACTGTCAGTGCTGGTCCTTCGAGTCTCCCAAACCTGAGGGTCTGTGAGCTCTGAGAGGGGTCCAGCTCCAGGGGAGGTGATGGCACAGCCATTGCAGTCCAGAAGAGCCCAAAGGGCCTCACTCAGGAACTGTTTATAGAGTTTATATGATTGTCTTTGGTTACCAGTAAGTTTCCATCCTGGCCATAACTCAAGTTGTTAATTATTGGGGTTTTTTTCCCCAAAGTGCAGGAACAATAGTGCTGCTCCTCTCCAGCTACGATTCAGGTAAATGGTTTACTAGGGCCACATATAAGTTAATTGCTTATCCTTTGTTTCCTACCTCGGCTGGGCAGCTGATGGTTCTCATTTTTCCCACCTCCACCATGCCAGAGCTGCTGGTAGGATCAGGGAGTACCTCATGCTCCACTGCTTCAGTCAGGGGATGATTCCCTGCTCCGATGGCTTGGTCAAGGCTTATCAGGAGATCACAAGTATCTGTGTATTTAGAGTATGTTAGATTTTCTCCTGCTATCAGGTCCTTTCTTCACTTAGGTGACAAAGGTCCTTGAATTGCTTTGAAAGTCTCCTGCCCTAAAAACACAGGATGCAATTTTGTCTTTCACAAACCTTACACTCCCAACAGTGTCAAAAGAAAGCTATGGCTGCAGATTCAAGTGGAGGGCTGTGCTTGTAAGGTTGTTAAATACATGTCTGGGTAGAAGCAGCCATTGGAACACAAAAGCCCACCACACAGAACCTTATAATTTAATATCACATCTGATCTGTTCTAACAGAGCAGAGTAACACCTATACTTTTGTCCCTCATTTATACAGATTTTATTTAGGATAATATTTTGGCAAACATCTGCTGTTTGACAAGACCTTTTTACCATTTCACCAACAAGTTCTTAAAATAACATTGCCAAGGTTCATTTCTCTGGCCCAGTTGCTTTTAACAGCAGTAAAACTTGAGTATTTGCAACTTCCAGTCTGGCTTTTTCTCTGCCCATTCTTTACAGTAATATGACTGGTTTAAATCCATTCCTTCCAGTCTCTGGAATGTTTTATTTCCTTTTACCTTTTCTCTCTTTTTTTTTTTTTAAATCTGTTTTCTCCAGTTCTGTCTCTCTTTAATGGTTTTCCTCCCTCTCCCACTGCTGCACATGTTGCTGCAGTTCAGAGCAGATAAGGACCTCGAGACAGAGCTCCTTTGTTGGCTATTTTTTTTTGTCAGAAAAGTGCAAAATACAACCTCCTTAATCAGAGGGCATTCCAGCCAGTTACACTCCTTAGTTTTTCAAAGCAAACTCATACATTCAGGCTTTGTTATAAACAAGTTCAAACTACAGTGAAGGTCAGAAAGACAGCAATTAACAGAGCTCATTTGCCCCACCACTTACCTTTTTTAGTATGTACTTTTCCCACATGTGATTGTATGAAACGCTCAGACTTTTAGTGTTGCTAATTGAAGGCAGGTGTGAGAGGGGTGGGTGCAAGGAGAGGCAGAATTGCTGGTAATTATGCCCTGTTAGGTAACCTTTGACTGTTAGGAGACCACCTTGGTGTCTGTGGTGAAGATGTGCTTCTCACTTGGCAGCTTTAAAAATACACCTGAATTTACATCCAGAATTATTTTACAGGTTGTGTCACACAGACAGTGCTGGAAGTCAAAGCTTGTCTTTTAAAATTAATCTCTACATTCAGTCAGGATAAACTCTAAGTGAACCGACACTGGCTTTTGAAACATACTTTGAATTTCTGATACTATCTTCCTTCTTCAAAGTATTCTATAAACTACGCTGCTTACCATGAAGACAAACTAGTAAGATCCAGTCAGCTCCAAGGCAGAGAAAAGTAATTCCCTTACAGGGAGTAACCAGCAGTTCCATTGTGCAAGGAATTTTATCTCAATCAACAGGGGCAGGTTGGCTTCCTGCTATGGAAAAATTAATACATAAGTTAGTTGGTGTCTGAAAAATACTTTCAGCAAGCTCAGTAAACTTTCATTGCAAGTTTTACTTGTTTCCTTCCAAACCAGCAGGCTCTGCCATAAGGTGAACTAGGATTTACTTTATCATAACTTCTCAAAGAGCAAGATGCAAACAGTAAATCACATTACATCTGAATGCATGGAACCATGAGTAAATAATCAGATGCATTGCCTCTCCCAGCCAAAACCAACCAGCTGCATTTCTTAGCCTGATTACATCCTTTCATCTTCCACAGTCTGCAACAAAGGCCCAGACAAGCAACAATTAATGTGTTGTTTAGTATGCTTGGATAAACATACAGATTTCCTAGGAGAGATATGAATTAATTGTCTATCAATCAAGTGGTAAGCTGCTGCAGTTACTTTCTGAAGTGTGTGTTTCGCCTCTCAGGCATCCCCGACTGCCTTTCTTTGTTGCTTCTTGAAAGAAACTCCTTCCTATTTCAAAGTGCACAGGTTTCAGCTCACTTCAGAATCATCTTCTTGCTGTGACTTCTGCTTTCTCCCATTTCCCTCCTAATGGTGTTGGCCTGTCAGTCATATTTAATTGTTCACATTTCAGAATAATACCATGGTAACATAACAGATAATGTTACCTCTTGTGCATTCTCTGAAGTACCTAAGCCTGCTTCTGATTGTATTTTATGTGGTTACTTTTGTACTGTTTGATTGGAAAGTATTTATATTCTTTGTCCTGAGTGACTTTCCCAACTCCTTGCAAGGGAATCCAGAGCTTACGTAATGTACTATTGTTGTGAGTATTGTTGGGGTTTTAAAATAATAATTTAAGGATATAAAAGGAGAAAAAACTTATCGGAAACGGTAACAACATTTCTCAGACACGTTGATTCAGACTGAAAAACGAAAACACTTTCAAAGACCTTTCTTCACAAAAATTCCTCTCACATTACTTTTTAAATAAATGTGAACCAAAGAGTATTACGCATTGTAAATCTACAGGATGGGCCTGACCTTGAGTCTCAAGCTCAGGCAAATATTTAGTAAGTCTTTGTAACTCCTATCTACAGCTGACAAAATATTCTAAGATACTCAACAAATTCTTTAGTCATACATTCCAATGTTATTACAATGCAGTGTCAAATAGCATTCCAAGCTGGATTTCATACGTTGCTGCTGGGGTTTAGGGAGAAGAATATCACCTTGTTCTTTTAAAACAGAGTCTTTGACCTTTAGGTTTATTGAACCCTCAATATCAGCATGCTAAAACTCCTTGCTGCCTGACTGGCAGCAGGGAGGGGTGAAAGGCAAAGAGCCAGAGGCTCTGCAGAGCTTTCCCAGCTCCATCACGTGTCAGTTTTCAAGTGAGATTAGTTACATTCTTCCTTCTCCCTTCCTGTTCTCCCTGATCCTACCCTTCCATCTTCCTTGTCACTAGGAATATGATTCTCCAAATATTTGCTAAGCCTTTCTAGGAACTGCAATACAGTAATATAAAAAAATTGATAAGGTGAGGAGTGATGTCTAGGGAATGTTACAGACAGTTCACAAGGGCACAGTGTTCTTAGGCAGATTAAAAGTTAGTGATTTCAGTGTGGCTTTGGACATGGAGTAAAAAATGGCTAACCTTACCAAGCTTATACCAGAAAATCCACACCATGCTGCCATTTCATGTAAAAACCAGAATGGTCAGGTCTGTCATATCAGCATGCAAGACCTGTGAGGGCTGACTGTACCTGGAAACAATGGCAGTGGCTGACTAGAGAAATAAAGGAAACTTTTTTAATGCCTAGGTTTGGGAAATTTACACCAAGAAGTGCTTCAGGTCTTCAAAACCATTTAAAATGGTACCATGAGTAGAATTATAGAACCACAGAATGGTTTCATCTGGAAGAGACATCAATAATCATCTCATTCCAGCCTCTACCATGGGCAGGGACACTTTCCACTATCCCAGGTTGCTCCAAGCCCTGTCCAACCTGGCCTTGGACACTTCCAGGGATGGGGCAGCCACAGCTTCTCTGGGTAGCCTGTGCAAGGGCCTGGACACCCTCCCAGGGGAGAGTTTCTTCCCCATACAGCCTTGAAAACCCCAGTTACCACCTTAAAACAAGGCAACAGAGCATTTTCAGCACAGTTTTGCATTTGTAGGTGCGGGTCTGGAACAGCCTCCCCTGGCACAATCCCAGCCTTTCCCGTGCAGGGCTGCCAAGGGAGCTGCTCACCAAGTGCCACAACAAACACAGGCCTGGGGGCTTCGGCTTGGAGAGACTGACAGCTGGAAAAACGAGAGGGAGACAGGGATGGGCAGGGGATGTGGGATGTGCCTTGCTGCAGGGAGCCTGCTGTGTGCGGGCCTGGGCTGTGCCTCTGGCCAGGTGAGAGCCGTGCCCAGGTGAGCCGTGCCCAGGTGAGCCATGCCCAGGTACCCCAGCCCAGGTGAGCCGTACCCAGATCCCCCTGCCCAGGTGAGCNCAGCCCGCAGAGCTGGGGGGGACGACCCCTGTCTGATCCCGATCCCATCCCTACCCCTGACCCTCCTCCTCCTCACCCCCTCCCCGCTCTGGCTCCGCCGCCGCCGGGCCGGGCTGTGCCTGCGGGGCCCGCGGGCCGTGTCCCCGTGTCCCTGTGTCCGTGTGTCCCCGTGTCCCTGTGTCCCTGTGCCCGGGGTATCCCGGGGGCTCTGTGTGTGTTTTGGGAGCCGTGCCCGCTCC